>CABFWB010001203.1:0-100285 GCA_902151455.1 Timema bartmani
CGAGGTCGACGGTGGTATTGGTCATTCAAAAAATGTAATTGTGTGTGTGTGTGTATGTATGTGTATGCACGTGTATTAAAGATGGGGTCTGATCCACCTTTTTTCAAATCTGAAATATAATTTTGCCATCAAATCCCTAGTTAAAATTTGAATTTTAGAAAATATTGTAAGCATAAGTGTTTAACTTTCCCAATAACTAGGATTTTTTCCTTCACTTCTGATTTTGTTTACATTAAATGTTAAATTAATGATCTGAGGTTTGGTTGTTAGGTTTTTCCTATCATTATTTTGGTTTTAACCGCAAGAAACTATTTAATTATTTTAATACATTTAAAAAATAACTTAAATTTATTACCTATTTAAAAAAATGAATATGATTTGAGTCTTGAATCCATGAATATTCCGGTTCTAGGGTCTCATTCTTAGTGTATGCTAGAATATATGCGTCAGTACACTTGATTCTTGATGTAAACATGTTTAACTATTACAGACCTAGGCCTACCCTAACTTTTTATCATTTAATGATTTTGAAATAGGGATTGTTTGTCTCTGAGTACCTTTCATGTATACTGGATTTCTTTAAAAAAACATACTGGAAATATACTGGAATTTCAAAACTAAAGTCAGGTAGACACCCTGATTAACCCTATACTTGCAAATTAAATAAATAGTAAAACACAATTGTACAAACATTCTTGTATTAAAGCTAGGAACAAAAAAAAAGTTTTTCCATTAAACTACACTTGATAGAATTTTACTCCATAAAAAACAAATATGTTATAAAGTTTGATTTGCAATGTAAAACACTTGTTAGATATCCATTTTGAAGAAAATTGTTATAACCATTTTTGAAATTCTTAGGATTAATTAGTAATATATTTTCCTATCACTGTTTGTCTCCATACCTGTTCGGGCTTTATCCTTATTTACTATTTATGCTAATTTCTTGGGGCTGAGGAAGGTTGAATAGTAGGAATTTCACCCACATTTTAATGGAGTGAGAGTTGAAAACAACCCTAAGTACACTCAACCAGAATTTCTCCTTCACCAGCAGTCCAGTCTTTTGCGATAATGACACCTTAAACCATCCACCCATCGAAGCGGATATAATAGTAGAATATCCTTTGTTTTAAAAAAATCTTCATTTTGCCTTGAGGTATAGGTATAGCCATGTAATATGTAAATAATAAGTTAAATGAACAACACTCTCAACAATTTGGGTTCTATGCCGAGGTACAGACAGAATTAAAAACAGAGGAACAGACAGAATATGGTACAACTCACTTTTTGAGTTCACAAATAAATAATCTTTCTGAATAAAATAACAATTTCAATACTGTCTCAATATGATAATGTTAAAACAAAATGAGTTTGACCTTGTGTATTATGTTCTCAGTTCAAGGAGGTGAACAGGGCCCACAGCATTCTGAGTGATCTGACGAAACGTAACATCTACGACAATTACGGCTCTCTGGGGCTGTACATTGCGGAGCAATTCGGGGAGGAGAATGTCAACGCTTACTTCCTTGTGACATCTGGCTGGTGCAAGGTGAGAACCCCTTCTCTCTTTGTGAATTACTCAGGAAGTCCCAGGTGCTAGGCAAGGTTCACACTAAACTAGAATCAGAAAGGTTTCAGATACTAGTCTGGCACACTATGCTTCTCAATAGCCAATAGAAATACTACCAACATATGTTTATTAATGTCTTCAGGTTAACTATGTACAACATTAACAAATAATATCCTAGATTTGTCTCTTAATCAAATGGGAAAGTTCACTTTCATATTAATTTTAACATTTCCCTGAATTGTTTAATCTCATCAACGCGCTAGCTTGTCCTTTATTGTGAACTAGGAATAATATTTTTTCTTGTTGATGTTGGCAGGCCTTGATTATATTCTGTGGTGTCATCACGGGCTGCTACTTCTGTTGCTGTTGTTGTTGCTGTTGCAATTTCTGCTGCGGCAAGTGTAAACCTCGTCAGCCCGAGGAAACCGGGGACTACCACACGCTGCACGTATGTACCATAGGCAGCGCTCATCTTAAACCTACTAGTGTGTGGCATGTGTGTGTGTGTGTCTGTGTGTGTGTCCTCCACATTATGGCACCTGTCCTGCACTCACACTTATTCACATGTTCTATCGACATTAAAACCATTATCTGCTTTGGTGGCCGCATGGTCTCGGTTGCTACTCTCACAGTCGACTGGACTGCCGAAGACGGGTTGATCTGCATTCGATCCCAGTTGGGTATACTGAGACAGTTTTTTTCCAAAATAGTTTCCACTTTCGCTCCACAAAAATGTGTTTACACTTCTTCTAAATTCAAACTTCATACTTAACCCATTAGCCTAATTAGTACATATGCATACAACCTGGATGAGTATTAAGACGAGGTGCCATAAAAATATTTTTTTTTTCACTGCGGCTCGTCACTCATTCGAACTAATCACACTAATTTGATAGGAATGAGAATGTGTATCAGCATTTATCTGGAAGGAGAGTGGAAAATCATTTTAAGATAAAACACCCTCTTTACACCCTATCCACCCTATTATCGCCAGTCCAGTATATTGCGAGAGTGACTTCTCAGGACATTCCATTCGAACCTTAGCATTAAACATAAGAATAAAATGAAAAAACCTCACACATTTATCTTAAATAAAGATAGCAAATCGATATAACACATGCTTCATATTATCATACTTCTTTCTGATTGGCTGAACCTAGGGTATTTACGTGTCATCAGACATGCTTCAAACCTTGACTCTAATCTAATTAAAAAATGTGCATGTTTTTCATTTGTGTAAGGTCTTTTAAAAAAAGTTTTGGTCTCAAACAAATTAAATATCGCCAAATATTTATACGGAATAATTCATATTGTGGAGAGCACACACTTCAATCAGTGAACAAGTGATTGTTGGTATATTTGGTCAGTGAAGGTTGCTAGTGGTGAAGGTCCCTAGGTAAGGAACACATGCTTCTTTTTTCTCTTATTTCTGCCATGCTGGTTTTTGCGACCGACAGATACCTTAAGTGTGCGCCTCGTGGCGTGTCCTCTCGGCTAATCCTGACCCGCCATTGTGCTCTAATCGAACACCTGGGTGGTGTTCCTCTCATTTGGAGACATGTCACTCCCAACTGTGTTTTATAGCAACACGATTATCTCTGCGTCATTATCATCACATAGCGGAGAAGTTGGCGGTGGCACCACAACGCCTGCTCTTTGCGTTTGAATGTTCACCTCAAAACTTTCATTCTTTTGTGATGCACGCTATTTTCTGTGTCAGGTAAGTCATGTGTGTTTTTAATATTTGTTGGCTCCTATCCCTTGCACAGTAAAATATTTTCTAATAGAATTTGAAACAGGTCAAATGGTAAAATTTCCACCCTACTTTTTAAATATATTATTTAGAGTTTCTTGTGTAATGGTTTATTCAGCTTCTGATAAACTATTACATTATATTTATTTATATATATTTGGAAAAAAGTACAGGAAAGATGTTCAGGAAATGTGTAAAAGGGAACAAATACAACATTGTTTTTAAAATGAAGAGAACAACACAGTTCACACTTTACATTACTGTCACTGGACAAAGAAGTGATTGCTGCCTCTTGAAGGAAATCAAGCGTTACAGTCCAATCCCCTGACCTAGGTTTCATTCTATCTGAACTCATCAGGAGGAAGTTTGAAACTCGCAAAGCAACTTCCTAAAATAGGAAACCATAAAACACAAAAGATGGGAAAAGGAAATTGGTAAAGAGTAATAGGACACTAAATAGGAACATGTAAGAGGAACAAATAATAACACAAAGGACAAACACAGGAAAAGGTCATTCAATGTGAATACATAATATATCTCATCAAGGAAATGAGGTTTACCCTAAAGAGATACAGGGTCTAAATTATGTTTAAAAAATTGTGTCTTCAACAGGGAGGCAAATCTTGGACTGGGATTGATTGAATATTCAAAACCATGGAAAAATTTTTTGATATTGAATGGCCAAATATTCAATTTGATCCAACGAATATAGAGGCGGAATATCACTTTGTTAAACTAAAGTTTATTTAACGCTCTTAACAGGGGTGGAACTGCAGGGTCACCAAATATGTGTGTGAGCTTGCTTGAAAACCAGGTTATGAGTGGGAGGAATGGAGATATTTTCTTCTTTAACTTTATCTAGAGGTGGAGGGTCACGGCGAGGCTTGTGACTCTTCAAGGTCAAACACTTGGGGGAGGGAAGCGGAGGAATATTACTGACACCAAAATAATACCGTGACATAGTGGATACTACTGACACATAAATAACACCTTGACATATAGTGGATACTACTGACACATAAATAACACCTTGACATATAAGTGGATACTACTGACACATAAATAACACCTTGACATATAGTGGATACTACTGACACATAAATAACACCTTGACATAGTGGATACTACTGACACATAAATAACACCTTGACATAGTGGACACTACTGACACATAAATAACACCTTGACATAGTGGATACTATTGACACAGAAATAATAACATGACAGAGTGGATATTTTCTTGATAAACTGAAAATATTTCATTTGTGAACTCGGCAAAATAAATTTTAGCTTATTAGCCCAAATGTGGTGAGTCACTACTCACTATTAACCTCTGAGCTTAACAGTGGGGAATCACTAGCACCATCTGAGTTTAAAGTTGGTGAGTCACCAGCATCCTCTGAGCTTAACAGTGGTGATTCACTAGCACTCTCTGAACTTAACAGTGATGAGTCACTAGCACCATATGAGCCCAACAGTGATGAGTCACCAGCGTGAACATTAAAGCACTACTCAATCAGTCAACAATATTTGACCCAACTACAGATCATCCTATATATTGAAGAAGTGTTCTAAGCATAAAACTCAAGAACACTTACTATCCATCTCGCCTCCCTTTGGAAACAGTGGGCTGCCTATCAACTACATATGTTTCAAATCCAAGTTCATATAATGTTTTAAACATCAATTGCATTAATTCATACTTTTCAATTTTATTCAAATACTAATTTGGACCTCCCCCCCCTACAATAGCTATTTTTAGTCTGGATGGATTACTTTTTCTTTTGGAAATTAAAGAATTTTGTAATAGGAAAATATAGTTGTTGACATCTCGCCTGCTTTTAAGGAATGTAAAACTCAGAATATACAAAACAATAGTTTTACCGGCTGTTCTCTATGGGTGTGAAACATGATCTATTACCTTACATAATGAAAATAAATTTATTGTTTGAAAACAAGGTGCTTAGGAAGCTATTTGGTCCTTAAAAAAATGAGGCAACTGGAGAGTGGAGGAGGTTACATAAAAATTAGTTATATGCCCTGTATTAATCACAAGACATTGCTAGGATAAATAATCAAGTCTTGTAGATAATGGTGGCCAGGACATGCAGTGCGAATGAAAGAATCTACAACCTTGTTCAAGGTACTGACTGGCAAACCCAACGGGAAGAGACCATTGGGCCGACCTAGACGCAGATGGGAGGATAACATTTGAATGGACCTGAAAGAGATATAGATTAAGGAAGTAAAATATAGTCGTAATCCTGATGTAAACACATCATATTACTATCAAAACAGTTAAACATTCCTTAGTATAATGTGACAGGACATTTTATTAATCAGCTCTTTTCAATTTGATCTATAACTAGTATATATGACTGTAGTGTAAGAAAGGAACAAATTCCTTCAATTTAATTTTGCCGGGAACAAATTTTCCTGGAGAAATTATATTTTAGTTTTTGATATAAATGTGGACTGAAGCTGGTTCCTATTTTACCAGTACTTCACAGGTAACAAATAGTTTTGACCCTATTTACACTATTACCATCTGGTGAGAATATCTAGAACTTATATTTATGGGACCATTGTGCTGATACACACGTATGCCTGTCAAAAATAATTATCTCAATTAGCTCAACAACTGCATGGTCTAAGGCAGTGGTATTCATCCAGGGGTACGTAAAGACATCTGGGGGAGAAGGGGTGAATTATATATATATTTCATGATAAACACTGAATAATCAGGGCCATATTTAGGGTTAGCCATAAGAGACCTGGACGGGAAGACTGGAGTGCCAGTTATATGTATATACACACATATATATACATAAAATATTATAGTATATGGGATTAAGACCACAAGGAAAGCCATGAAAGAGATAAGAGGAGCAGATAACAGAAATTGTGCAAGGGAAATAAGAAGAATAAAAGTAGGTCTAGTTAAAGGAGGAAGAATGGTGAAAATATAGAGGAAGAAGGAACCATTTTACTAAACTGACCCTGCCACTGGCTGGAAACAGTTGATGATAATGATTATTATATATATATATATAATAATCATTATCATCAACTGTTTCCAGCCAGTAATATATAACTTGTGTTATGGAGTCTGAGTTGGAAGCAATTTTTGGGAGTCAAGAGTGTAAAAATGTACTGACTCAAGACTTCAAAATAAAAACTTTTAGTATTATATCAATATATGGTAAATTTATAATTTTAATTTTATACTTTTTTTCTTTAGGATCAATATTTCCAATTTGGCTTGACACATTTATTTAAATATAAATTCGCAGTGTCAAAGAAGCTTCCTGTAAAGTAATCTCTATTGGAGCATTTTACCACAGAAAATTTGTTATTAGATTACTAATTAATGTAGTTTAGACCGTTATGAAGAAGCCTGAGTAACTTAGATAAAAGAAAAATAGAAAAGGCTTGGCATTAAGGCTCCACAGCCTACAAATCTGGGGCTACAAAGTTGTAGATAAATTATATTTTCTGGTACGTGAACAAAATTTTGAATACCACTGGTCTTCAAATAAGACTATACTGTAAATAAAGAGATCAGGATTCAAATCAGCGGTTGGGTGTACTGAGGGTGGTCTTTGATGGTTTTCCACTCTGTGCAAATGTGGGTGCATTTTCTATCAAATCAACCTTACTCATCCCTACCACATTAGCATAATTTAGCTCATATGCGTATAATCCAAAGGGGAAGGGAAACTCGATGACAATATTTTCTTTATCTCATCTCAGAGGCACCTCAGGTGACCTTGTACAGTATTGGACCGCAGGCTGCATTCTCTGAAGTATATGTTTATTCTTATTTTGCCTGTAATGTTTACAGTAGTGTAGAGCCTTATTGTGCACTTAGGCTCTCCAGTAAATGCTTGCATGCCTGGTTTTGTAACAATGCTATTTCAACTCACCCACATAACTCCCTCTTGTATCTATCATGGCCCTGTCTGTGTCCCTCGCGACCTTATTTAGAACACAGTAGTTGTAGATTTAGAAAAAAACTTAATTGCTAAAGGGGCGATGGAGGGAACGTGAAAAAAGGTCAGTGTTTTTACATATTTTATAGCAAAACTTTTTTCTAGTAAAAATAAATCAAATATTGCTTCAGTGCAAACATAGATTCAAATTTTTTTCACACGGTGATATCAACAATTGTTGAATATCTGTCAAGGGTGTCCTGGAATTCAATGACAACTTTTTCCCTTCATTTAAAAAGTTTGTCATCTAATGCTGTTATGCTTATGACATATATTAAACAACTGTTGATACCACCATGTAAAGAAATTGAACTCTATGTTTGTACTGGTGGAATATTTGATTTATTTTGACCACAAAAAAGTTTTAACATAAAAACTACAAAAACACTGACCTTACCTCGCGTTCCCTACATCCCCACCTTAAACTCTGATATTAGGATCAGATTTGTATTTATGTAGAAATGTGTTTTTAATAAAAGTATTAGTTGTCATTAAAAAAAAGTTTTGCACATTCCAGTGCCAATATTGGCTATCAGCCACAAATAATTACTCTACGAAGACAAGATGAGGATGGTGGGTATAATGGATATGCACCAGCATTTTATTGAACAGAGAATGAGAAATTACACTGTGGGAAAAATCATCCGGTTTGTGAAAGTGCCCAGCCTGCCTGGTCGTTGTCTAGTACTTTAGCGCTTATCTAGTTTGGCTTTAAGAATATACCATTTCTTAAAACTTTGTAATTCTAAGTAGAGATGCACCATTTGATGAATCTGGATTTCCTTTTTACTAACAACCTTGAAAAACCTACAAATATAAAAGGAAATAGTAATATAACACAATGATAGAACACAGAAATATACATCTAGTTCAGTGTTAAATTTCTGGTCTGGGGTCTGGTTGTTAAGTTCAACCTAAAACTAAATTGGTTCTCAACCACCAATAAGCAGTATTAGAGCCATAAAACAAATTTCAATATTTTTTTTCGTATCTTTAATTTGGTATTTTCTCGATTCGGTGAATCTCAACTATCCTTGAGGATTTGAGAAAATCAGAGGATCCCATCCCATCCCTAATTCTAAGTACACTACATACATATATTTGGAAGAAGATACAGGAAGGGTGAATAGAAACATATAAAAGAGGGAGAACACGAATGTCTTTTACAGTGAAAAGAAGAACACAGCTCACACTTTACATGTTTGCCACTAAACAAAGAGGTATTGGCTGCCTTTTTCGTTCCCTTTTAAATGTTTTCCATCCATCTTTCCTGTACCTTCTTCCAAATATATTTTACAAACTACCTCAAAAAGCGAAAATAGGTTTTCCTTAAAGAGATAAGTATACTACAGTAATATTAATCTTTTATCAGGAGTTAATCTGACATTTGATTAAAACTAATCCTCAAAATACACAATAAGATAAAGACTTTAACAGTTAAAATACTTAACGGTAGTTTATCATTTTAATTGGCCTCCTGCAATAGACAAGGTCTAGGGGCTCAGACTAGTCATAACCGATTTGCCAGTAAGTAGGCGGCCAAAGTTTAAATCTCGACTGGGTGCCCTGGGTGTGGCTTTCCACCCTCTCCCCATGCCAATGTGTGTACATTCACTCAAAGTTACTCTCCGCACTCCTATACCATAGAATAGGTCCTTAACGACCTTGGCATTAAACATAAGAATAAAAAACAGTCACCTCATTAGAAACTTGTTCCAAAATGAGAGTTGTGTAATATGTTGAGTTTATTTGATTTGGGCCGTTAGTTGGACTGGGCCGAATGAACTTGAACCCAGCTTGTGTCCTTGTAACTCACCCTTGGTGTCACCCCAAACAACTAGACTCTTAGGAATGCATGTGGGTTTTCTGTTTACTTAAGATAGTTCATGTTTTTTGAATAGTTATTGCCCACCAGTTTTGGTTCTAGTCCTACCCAAAACTAACATCTTTGCTTTGTAATTTTAAAATATAATATAATTTGGTATTTTCATGAAAAGTCACAAAGCTATAAAAAAAATTATAAATGGGAATGAGTTACCCTTTTTTTCCAAATAATACAAAACTTGACCTCAATCATGGTTCAGATCATTTAGGTGTATGTCAGTTTGAATATGGCTATTAGGTATTTTTTTCTAGCTATTTAAATATTATTCCTTACTATGGTCATTAATAATCAAAATTAAATTGTGTATTGTGATAACATTGACTCTTTCTACCTGTTGAAACGTTACTAAAAACATCTCTCATGTTTAGAAGTGAAATCATTCTAAATCACCTTTCAAAATGGTAAAATTAAAGTTTTGTTGAATCCACTCTTCTACAAATCCAAATGTTCACTTCAGCTACAAACCCGAGTCTTGGAAATAGTAATTAACACACACACACACAAAAATAGAAATAGTACCGGTAACTAATTTAATTATTATATCTATACGTTTTGGTTAAGAGTTAAATTAATGGTCTGTGGTCAAGTTGTTTTGTCAGTCTTAAATTTATGTTTAGACTAAAACGCCAATAAGGAGTATTAAAGTTCCAATTACAAGTCAAAATTTAAAGGGGAAAAAAAAATCAGATTTGATATTTTTCCAATCCTCTTATATACTTAAGGATTTGAGGGTGCTATATTTGGATAAAATATATTTGTCGAGTTTGTAAATGTAAAAATGTTCTTAATGGCGCCAACTGTTAATAACAGCAGAAGTTTTCTTGATTAATGTACAAACCAAATGAACATATTTTTCACTAAGAGGCTTACAATTTTTTTTTATTTGAAGCAAATCAAATTAATTAAACACTCCAGATTAAAATCGAAGTTTGAGTTATTATTTTGATTGTTTTATGTAAGAAAAACAAATACTTTACATATTTATAAAATATTAGATAGGCACACCAAAATATTACGAGACTTGTTTTTACGATCTCTTACTTAACACATTTAAATGAATGTCAGAATAGCTTTAAAGTTCATTGTAACATTTTAAGATATATTTTAAATTTGCTTGAAAAAATATGAAATTGGATCTTTTCGTGAAATTGACTATTTGGCATTTTATGTACAAATTGTCATTTAGGTTAGTTTTAAAAAGAATTAACAAAAACAAAAATAAACAATGTTTTTATTAAGTGCCAGATGTCATTGTTCCTTGCATTTTTTTTTTCTGCCTGAAATTGCAGTACAATATTACAATTCTTTTTTCTTAATATTCCCATAACCAATAAAAGTTCCCCAATCCTTCAACCAAAGACCATTGGTAAAGAAGTTAAATATATCTTTGATTTGGATTTTATGACAAATCATATTGTGATCAAAAGGCAAATATTTAAAATTTAAAATGAGAAACTGTTATAGTTTTTCTAGTATTTTGGTCACTTAAGTTTGAATTGTTGCTTTTTAAACAATTTTTAGCTAAAAAAGGTCATTTTATTTACCAACTTTTAATAATGAAATACAAACTTTTATTCGGTGACATACAATCATTTTATTTACCACGAATCAGGGTCTTTAATAAATTAGACACTTAATATAATTTAGTAAGGGTTTTATTTCAAAATCTTTGTTGTATCTCCACCTAAGCTGATAACAAGATATTATCACATCATGCATTGTAATTACTACAGAATACAGTCATTGAATGACAAAAATTGAAAATACATTATAGTTGTCGAATTTGGAATTATTTTTCAAAGCTGACAAATATTTGAAGCAGAGTTAAAGTTTTTGAAGCTCCAAATACCATAAAAATTCTTATGATGTCAGTCCCCATGAGAGCTATACCGACTGAGCGGCCGCCATATGTTGGTGACGATGGTGCCAACATTTGCGGATAGAGGGTGTCATGTAGTCAGCACAATGACCCCTCCGGCCGTTAATTTCGTTTTTCTAGACTGAAGCTGCTACTTCTTTATTTAAGATTTGTCCTCACGAGGCTGAGTTGACCCTGTTTTAGACCCACTGCCTCACAGTAGAATCTGGAAGTGTTGGGGATTGAACTCTGGACCTCTGATCTGTAGCCAGGATCAAACACCATATTCCATTCTTAAATTAAAACATGAACTACTCTTCAATTTCTCATAGTTTTTTTTTATGAAATATTTTATTGTATTTTTTTTAAAGTTTTTCTTTACCTCTTTTTTTTCTGACCTTGTATGTGCTTATTTGTGTTTTGTAAAGATTATTATTTTTATTTATTTTAGAGGGTGGGGTGGGCGTAGGGGGGGTTGGTTGACTGGACTGAGTTTGGTTGCCTTGCTTTGTTTGTAGAAAAACCCTGCGTCGGTCACTGAGGATGGGGTGGTCACGCAGCAACCCAGGCCAGGCGATAACAAGGTGTGACAAATCTTTAAAAATAATTTTAAAAAATATACTAGATTTATTCTTATATTTATCTCTTGTGTCGAACCTCCGCTTCAGGTGTCGGTGGCAGAGACTAGACTTCAAGTTAACGAGGTAAGCTCTGCGAAGACAATTTAATTTGCATGTACTCTTGATATATTTTTGGTTGTTGTTCTTTGGGCTCGTAACACCAAGAGTAATATTAAAAATTAATCTTAGAATGAGTATGGAGAGAGCGGTTTGGAAATCATTGGCTACTATTAGCTATCATTGACACCACAGTCACTAGCTTTTCATGAGTTGCTTTATGCTGCCGTTAGTACCAGGGCTGTGGAGTCAAGCCTTCGACTCTAGTTTTATACTGTTTGACTGACTCCAACTGTGACTTAGACTCCTTCATAAATAGCTATTGTATATTAATTAGTAATAACAAATTTACTGCAATAAAATGCTCCAATACAAATTACTTCTTGGGAAGCTTCTTCGACATGTGAATTTATATTTAAATAAATTTGTCAATCCAAATTACAAATTTATATTTAAATAAATTTGTCAATCCAAATTACAAATATTGGTCTTAAAGAAAAAAAAAGTTTAATTTACCATACATTGTTATGATATTATAAGATTTTATTTTAAAGCTGGAATTGGAGAAGGTACATTTTTACAGACTCCAACTGACTCCATCCAAAATTGCTACAGACTCCATGACTCTTGACTCATACTCCATAGCCCTCATTAGTACATGCTATTCACTTTCATGTACAATTGTCACTGTGCTAACGGCTGCATAAAGCCGCCTATCGAGTTGTCGGTGGCTGTGGTATTATTGATAGCTGATGTTTTACACACGTCCATCACAGACTCTGCCTTAAACTATGAGTGAAGAATGACCCTGGATAGCTCACCGGTAGAGCATTGGCATACTTAGTCAAAAGTCCCAGCTTTGATTTCCATGTCCAGGTGTCATTTTTCAAATTTATGAATCGGAACAATTTGATTAAGTATAGAATTTTTCACTGTGTTCACCCTTATAGAAAAATTTAAAATAAGATTACTGACATAAATTTCAAATAAGAAAATTATATTTTAAATCCAAGGTGGAAATAAGTGAACCACACCAGTGGTCACATGGTTTTTAGGTCTCAGATTCGTACGAGACCGGATTTATGATGACAGTTTCGAATCTAGTCTGGGTGGGTCAATGGTGGCTTTACATATTTGATTCATCATCGGCAGTTTTTTTTTCCCCATTTCTATTTTCTGTAACAAGTGCACTTCCTCTGGCCTTCCTCATCCCTATCCCTTAGATTAAATTACTACGAACCCTGTTGTTAAGTGTAACAATTTAATATTAAATCGCCAGTAACTGTGTTATTAATTGTAAAAATAAAAAACAAAAGTAAAAGGTAAATAAAAAATGTAGGTGTAATTCAAGGCATAAGTGATTTATTATCATTTCTTTCCTTTTCTTTAATTTGAATATCACCCTGTTCAGGGGTCGGATGGTCTTGGACCTCACTCTCGCAATAGACTGAACTATCGAACAGTTGAGAGTCAGGGTTAGAGTTCCGGCCGGATGTACTGAGGGTGGTTTTTGGTGAATTGTTTTACACACTCCTTCCATGCAAATATAGGTACACTTCCTCTAAATACAACCTTTCTCATCCTTAACACATTGGCGTAATTGGTTAGTGCAACTGGCGGCAACCCACTCGCCAGCAAATCAACACAGTTATGAGGTTATTGCAGGAAAGCTAACTTCCCCCCCCCTTACGAGTTGTGTTTTGTCCCTCCAGGAGGACGCCAGTGACGAGGAGGCTCTGGGTGGGGCGGTGACATCACAGCCCACCTCGGCCCAGCACCATTCGCAGCCCCAGGCCATCTTCGCAATGCCCGCTCCCGGTGCCAACGAGAATACCTCGTTGAACCCTAGCGACAAGACGACCTACACCCCAGGTAACATGGCCACAGGTACTACAAGAGACGGGACAGTTATCCTCGTTTTCGTGTTTCCTCGTCTACCACCATGCTTGAGACATTCACAATTGTGTGATTTTTTTAAGTTTTTAGAATCTTTTGCTTGGACTAATTTTCTTGCTTTATTTTTATGTTAACACTTAAGTACACTCAGTTTACCCTGAAAGGTAGCAGTCTTACTTTGATGGTTTCCACTGTGGTCCTATCTTATAATCAATACCATAGTGGAATAATGCAAGGTAAGCTTGATACCTTACAGGTTAGACAAACTGCAACTTTTAACGACTCAGATATATCACTTGAAAACATTTCAAAGTATACAGAAATATAGAAATGACATTTTGTAAACAAATCCGTTATTGATGTAGAAGAAAATACCTTCACAAGTGCTCTCACATTTTAAGGTGCTAGGATTGTAATCGATGGAATTAGTGATGATCGAGGTCGAAGCTCAAATATTGGCCGGTGGAAAAAGGGGTGAGGTTTTTGTTTGTCTGCACTATTGTGGCTAGTTAAAAAAAATCACTCATCAGTAAACTAGCTCTAAACGAATTTTTCACTGAAATACAAGTATTTATTCTCCATAGGTATCCATTTTAAACGAAATTGTTGTAGCCATTTTTAAAAAATTTTGAATTGTCATAAATCACTAGTCAGTAAACTACCATTAGTGGCTAGAGTAAGATGAAACATTTGAATATCAAGTTTGAATGAAATCCACTATAATTGTTTCAGTTCTAGGCACAGGGACAGAAAAAATTGTATTTCCATTTATTTGAGGTATTTAATACACACTTTCTGAATGAACTAATCATATCAGCACACGACTTATAAACTAACATACGTATAGAACAAACACAACATCCAACCCACCAGCCTTTAATTCATCACTGTGAAAGGGGAAACCCACATTTCACCATGATGAATTTTTCGGCCATGCCAGGAATCAAATCTGGGACGCTTGGCTCAGTAGGCAGACACGCTACCGAGAATCTAAGGTGTCTGACTGACTCAATTTTAAAAAATCCAACTTTTTGGGTTTGGTGGCACATAAAAACATTCATCATAATCTCGAGGTCAAAAATTTTCGCGATTACAATCTTTTCTATATTAGATAGTAAAAACAATTTATCTCTCAGATTATGCCATGACCGTCAGCAATAGAATTTAGAACTATTGTTCTTGGTATTGCATTTGCATGTGTGCACACAAATTTAGAACTTGACTATTTCCTAAATTTGTGCATTGTATTTTTTTTACACCCATTACTGTTTCCAGCCTTTGGCTTTGGTCAGTTTTCTATTTTACTCAAGCCATATATTTTCCACTGCCATAGCTTCATATGTCTTAAAATCCAACTTATGATTAGAACAGACACAACATCCCATCCAGTCTCCGGCCATTAATTTATCAATGTGAAAGGGTAAACCCACATTTTACGAATGGTAATTTTTTTGGCCATGCTGGGAATCGAGCCCGGGACTCTTAGCTCTGTAGACAGACACACTACCTACTGCGCTAAGGTGTCGGATTGCATTTTTAACTCTGGTTTAATTAGATTCATGATGCTTTGCAAATTAAACTATTAACAGCATAGGACCCGCTTTGGTGGCGTAGTTAGCTAATGTGCGAGTTTTGTGTTGAGCTAGANNNNTAGAATGCCGAGGGCAGGGAGATTGATGTTCGAATCTCGGTCGGATTAACTGATGGTGGTTTTCCCTAAATGGTTGTCCACACTCCGTCCACGCAAATTGGGTTTACTTTCTCTAAAATTCAATTTTCCCAATTCCTAACCTATTGGCTTAATTAGGACATACGCAATTGACCCGAATGGGAAGTAAGACACGGTGCTAAAAAAAAAAGTTAGGTAAATATATTTTGTTACTGAAGAGATGAACATATCTTTTAGATTATTGTCACGACTAGAGCTGTTACACTACATGTTTTTTTAGATTCCAATTCTTAAGTTCAACCTCGATTTTTCAATTCTCGATTTTGATTTTTGAATTTTTCCAAGCATTCGACTTCATAACACAGGAAAAAAATATAAATATTAACCAATTCACTTTTAATTTTGAGAATGAATAATATTCATTTTAACAAAGTATTAGGGCATATTACACATAATTAATAAATTAATTAGAAATTACAATATCAAGTCTGTATTTTTTATCTATGAATAAAGCCTCATTTAGTCAAACATTTATAAATAATTTTAAAAAGGTATAATAAACAACTATCTAAAACACAAGTGTCTTAAATTCACCAAATCGGGTCGTTAATCGAACTAAAAAATATAGCAAATAACGGCAAATAAACTGATATAGAAATAATTACTAATTTTAAAATTTGCTGTTTTGATTGGTTGCCAGTACTTTAATTGAAAGCTAATAATTGAAGTATTGAGAGTCATAGTATTAAGCATGATTCTAGATTCTTTTGATACCAGTAAGAATCTAGAGTATCACAGTATCAATTTTGACATCCTTATTCATGACAGATGTTTTCAATGGACAGTGTTGTGTCGTGGCACAACCCAATAAACACGCTTACCAGTTATTTCAAATCTCCTCAAAACCACACTCGAGGCATTGCTTTTCTTAAGTTTATCCACACAACACATGCAACTACATGCACATATGCATCCACTATAATTGGTTCAATTGGTTTTTAAATTTGATTGCTTCTTCAAAGCAGGTTAAGTCAAGCAGAGCCAATAAAGCTGAAACTATTCCAAGGCAAACCTAGCAGGCTAAACAGACAGTGACCAGAGGTTTTGATCAGCTTAAGGCAAGTCACTTAGTTACAGGCCCCCCCCCCACTTGTTCTTTGTCTAACTTGCCAACCCACAGTAGTTGTTGAACTACTTTTAATCTTTGTATCTTTATGTTTTTTTTTTTTTTGGTCATTCTGCATTATTTTGCTTGTTCTTTTTTGTTTTGTTTAATTGTGTTGTGTATTTAAATTTATAACTTTGTTTGTGATTTTTATTTTCAAACTCTCAATTTATTATCTCCTTGATGTAGATATTTTATGTGTAAACATTTGTACACAGGATCAAATACATTTTTGGTTCAACAGTAACGAGAATGCAAAGTTTTTAAAACTCCTTTTCACTGAAAAAAAAAAGTGGTGTTTTAACAACAAGGCGTCACTCTCGTGTTAGACTGGCCTGCTGAAAATGGGGAGATCAGGGATTGAATCCTGTTTGGGTCTACTAAGGGTGGTTTCCCCTAAATGATTTTCCACTCTCCTTACGCATATGTGGGTAGATTACCTCTAAAATGCTGCCTTCCTCATATTTGCACCAATAGAGTAATTATCACATAACCTGAACAGGTAGTCATATGCAGTTATACCAAAAATAAATGATTGACATGTAAAATAAATATTTAATTACATTTTTTGCCATTCTGTTCTGTATGTATGTTACAATCAACATTCACATGCTAGTAATTTATTATAATTGAATTACAGGAAAAAAAATTCTCTTAAACATGTTACAATTTATGAAACAGGAAAGAGGGATGTTTTCATGATGAAATATAATTTTACAAAGTATATTTGGTGTTCATAAGTTTACCTTGATTTTTTCTCAAACTGACATTTGGAGAAGCCTTTATAAATTAAAAACATCTATTCTGTGGTCGACAGTGATACCATTTAACTAAAATATTATTACCTGCTTCGGTGGCTGCATGGCTTAAGCCATCACTCTGGCAATCTGTCGATAAGGGGAGACGGTGGTTCAATCCTGGTCAGGTGTACTGAGGGTGGTTTTTCCTAAATGGTTTTCCACTTTCCCTCCATGTGAATGCAGGTACACTTACTCTAAATTCATACTTCCTCATCTTTGACCCATTAGCATAATTAACAAATAAGAGTACAACCCGAACGGTTAGTAAGACACGGGGCAAAAAAAATATTTATTTGTACCTTTATGGTATTATATTATTACAATCGGTTATTTATGTTTTTTGAGTCTCCCCTAAACAAAATGTAACCTTGAACTTTAAATGATTTGTCCCTAGGGATGTCCGAGATGGGTTCTCCTTCTCACGCATCTCAGGCTACCACACACACTCAACCAATCACAGCCAAGTGGTAGGAGCGCCATTCCTTTAACCCTACAAGTCAACCTAATCACAGGTCAGTAGTTCCTTTAAAAGTTACTTTGATCTCAGACTTCTTCCTATTTTGAGATTGAGTGAAAAGTTTTACATGTTGAACGTTGCCTTTTTCCTAGTATTAGCTTCTTATTAGGGATGATGTCCTTGATCCATTGGTTCCTTAAGAATATTTTAGGATTCAAGATTTGTAACAAATTGAAAATTTGAATTTGTTTCAACTCTAATCATAATAATGAACAGTTTGCAATCACTGGCCGGATCTGTTTGGAACATAAGCCTTTCCACCGCCTCTCTTCCTCCATAATGACCAAGTCTTCTCCTCTCTTACTAATCCACACTCCTCTGCGCTTCCTTCAGCCACATGTTCATTGGTCTTCCTCTTGGCCTCGTACCCCCCACTTCAATATCCAACATCTTCTTTGGTATCATCTCCTCCATTCTCCTCAGATAACTGTACCACCTTAGTTGTACCTTCTCTATCCTGTCCTGCACTGGCTCCTCCTTAACTATTCCTCTCACTCTCACATTTATCATCCTGTCCATTCTTGTCACTCCTATAGTACTTCTCAGAAATTCATTTCACAAGCTTGAACTCTGCTACCATCCTGCTCCTTCATGACCCGCGTTTCCTCTTCGTATGTCAATGTTGGTACATAATAAGTCCTGTAGATCATTTCTCTACACTTTATCGGTACAAATTATCAAATTAATAAAGATGTCACCCGCACGGTCTAACATGCTAATCTCGTGTTGGACTAGACTGCTAAAGACGGGGAGGTTGAGGTTCTATCCCTGTCAGGTTCACTGAGGGAGGTTTTCCCTAAATTGGTTTTCACTCTACCTCAACGCAAATGCGGGTGCATTTTCTTTAAATGAAGCCTTGCTAAACCCTAACCCACTAGAGTAATTAGTACAAAGGTGTATAACCTGAACAGGTAGTAAGACATGGTGCTAAAAAAAAGTCAATATTGTTAATGATTGTCCAAACCCAACGCTTCATCGACCTTACTCATGACTGAGGCCTTAAATACCTTACGTCAGAAGTTTGCAACAGGTTGATCTTGTAGCCATTGTCATTATAGTCAGTAATGTGATAAGAAAATTAATTAGTTTTGTATGAAAATATACATTTTTTATATTTCTTTTTTTCCGTAAATGTGGGGATAAGTATTTGAGGACTGTTGATTTTAAGAAATAAATACAAGATGTAAGGACAGTAAAAAAAGTCATTTGGATTTAAGAAATATAGGATTAGACCCATCTCTACTTTATTGTGAAGCTTTTTTATATGGTTTAGAAAAATTGCCTTTAGCATTATTTTTTTTCTATTCGAATGACTTAACATGCATTTTCTGATCTGACTGATTATATTAGCACATGACTTATAAACTAACTTAAATATAAAACAGACAGCACTCAGACCGTCAATTCATCATTGTGAAAGGGTAAACTTAACGTTTCACTAACGGTAATGTTTTTCAGCCATGTCTGGAATCGAACCCAGGACCCTTAACTTAATAGGCAGACACGCTACTGACTAAGCCAAAGTGTCGGGCTAGTTTATAATAAAAGTAATAAATTCTATACTTACTATTTCTATTCTTGATTTATATTTCTTTGAAAATAAAATTGTGTTCATCCACTGTGTTCTTTTAATTGTGCTTTTTTCTTATTTCAGGGATTGAATGGCAACACTGTAATCTCTTTTCATCGGCGTTGCCACTCACTTCTGCCGTCTCAATTTTTTCCACTGATTCAGGCGTCAATGCATAGCAATGAGCTTGTTATTCTTAAGTCAGTTCATCACAACTTTTAACTCTGCTCTCCTATTACATTATCTGATGAGTGGGTTGTTAGATTTTTGCTAATTTAGTAGGTTATAATTTAAAGATGTCAGTATAAGGAAGATAAATATATCATTAATATCCATACAAAGATAACTGTTTTCATGTATATGTACTTGAAATTGTTTTTGTTAATGAGTGCAGTCTGAATGTGAATTGTATTGCTAGTATATTTTGTTCTTCTGGTGTCGCTGCGTGTAAGTTACAAGGCCCAAATACCATGCATACTTTATAACTTGTGGAGTTCTTGCTACAAGTTAGATCTGTCACATTTATGTCATTCAGTGTTGCCTTATGTAACCTGAGGTCTTCCTTAGAATGCAGTGGAAAACATTGCAACATTGGGTGACTTAATTAATCACTTTCAGCGAATAACGGTGCAAGTATTTAATGTGTGTATGTATATAAATATTTTTTAATCACTCAACTTATTTTTGGTTGTAGTGATTATATAAACCATTAAATTTATAATTTGGCTTTGATTTAGTAACTGTTTTATAGTTTTAATTTTATAACAATTTAAGCTTTGCATTCAATTATTTGCCTTTAATAATGTAGTCAAATAGGGTCATTCTTTGATCCAAGTTATTGGCCCAGATATTTTTGTAATTTACAATTTATTTAATATTACTTAGAATTTTTCTGTCATTACTTCTCATGTTAAACTTAAGTAAAACTCCAAAGAATAGGCCTGAGTACTAAGACAGTGGGAATCTTACAAAATTTTGGCTCCGAAACTGAATCTAACTAAGATTATTATTAATTTCAAGATTTAGAATCTTAATAGTTGAAAGATTTATTAAATCAGATTTGAAATTTTGATTACAAATAGATCCCAGATTTAGATTTGATGGAAACCCACTTCGGTGGTCGATTGAAGTGGGAAACCACCCTCAGTACACCTGACCGGGATTTGAACCCTGATCTCTCAGTCATTGGCAGTATAGTTTATTGTGAGAGTAAAGCCTTAGACCAGGGATGGCAAAGTTTTTTTGGACAATGTGCCACTTAAAAGACTAGTTGCATTTTGAACCAGTTTAGTGTACCACCTCATATTTATGGTTTTTAATAAGTATTTAAAATTTTAAACTAAAAACATATATAATATTATGAAATGTAATGAATAACTCAAATCAAGCTAAAACTATTTTGATAAGGACTAAATTTTAAAGTAGGAATATTATTAAATTGTCAAGGTTAGTGCCTTAGACAATATTAATTTTAAATAAAAACATTAAACTAAACATTGAAAGGAGGATAGAAGGGCAAGGCCTACACACTTTCCAGAAAACTGTAGGCCTCAAAGTTCACAATTAAAATACAACAAAACACAAAACTATGTCATTTTCGGGGTACTGATCTACTGATGTTTTGTTGTGTTTTAATTGTGAACTTAAGACTTACAATTTTCTGGTAAATGTGTAGGCTTTGCCCTTCTATCCTCCTTTTGATGTTTAATCTAATACAGCCATTTGGTGCCATTTTCCCTTTGTTTACTAAATAAAAGCATCGAAAGCAACACCTTTGGTCAGACTTCTGTGCTGAGGGGTCCGGTGTTCAATCCTCGGTCCCGGCACAGATTTATCTGATTGCAAAACCCTTCCTCCACATCAGAAAAGACGTGTATCAATAACAACTTGTGAATGTGAGGAATGCCAGACCTCCACCGTGGTTTGGATTCCACGTTAAACCGTAGGTCCTCCATTTCATCTCACAATCACCCTATCATTACACATTAGCGTAAGTACGTATAACCCGAACGGGTAGTAAGACGCGGTAATAATAATAATAGTAATAGTAATAATAATAATAATAATAAACACTATAGGTGAAAAACAAAAAAAAAGCAATAGATATAATGTTAAAATCAGAAACTTAAATAATATTTTCCTTATATCAGTTTGAAACATGTTGTGTTCTGCTTGCCAAGGTATTTATGTTTGATTCATAACTTGTGTCTTTAACAGAACACAAGATATACTTAAGTATGAGCCAAGACAAATTTAAACTGCTGACTTTATAGAGTTCTTTGTGACATGATATTGAATGAAATGACTGTCGAAATGTTGTTCACTTCAAACAATTAAATGATGTTGGGGAAAGTTTTATTTAATTTTTATATTTTTTATAATGGCTTGCCACTCAAATCGTGTTCACATGCCACTCATCTTTGCCATCCCTGTCTTAGACCACCAAATCACATCAATATTTTAAATTTATTTTGTGCTATAAACCATATTTTGAACTTATACTATCTAAATATTTCTTAAAGGAAAACTTCTTTTCACTTTTTTGATGTATTTTTTATATTTATTTGGAAAGGTACAGGAAAGGTGGATAGAAAACGAAATGGACACAATACAGCTTTTACAATTAAAAGAATAACACAGTTCATACTACCTCCTGATGAGGTCCGATAGAATGAAACATAGGTCGGGGGAATGTGTGCTAATGATAGATTTCCTCAAGGAGGCAGCCTTTACCTCTTTTTCCAGTGACAGCAATGTAAAGTGTGAACTGTGGTATTCTTTGCATTGCAAAAGCCACATTGTGTTCATTCCCTTTTATGATTTCTATTCACCTTTCCTGTAACTTCTCTCAAATACAAATACACTATCTAAATATTGCGAGACAGCTGGATGTGTTTAGTAACTCCAGAAAGTGTCTCCCTTGGTAACCAATGTATGTATTGATTTCAGTATAAGGTTGGTTGTTTATTCTGAGAGGAATTTAGATTAGTAGAATTATCGATTCAAGTTGCTTGTTACTTTAAAGTAGGGGTCTGTGAGTATCAATTGTTTTCATTCGATTCGATCACAAGCGAGCTTTCATGAATCTTTCAAGTATCAGTCAAGTCTAGCCTGGGTATAGTAAATATATCATTTTAAAACTTGATTAGGTAGGTAAAATAAGAAATATATATTACAGTTTAGGGGTGTGCACAACTTCAAAACTTTGAATAAGCTTCAAAACAAATATCAGCTTCGACTGCGCTCCAAAAAAAAATTCTGCTTCAATAATTACAAAGTTTCACCAATAAAATTATTGACACCTAAAATACTTAATTTTTGGTCAACTATTGCCATTCTGAGCTGTTTTATACTAATAAAACAAAAATATTACAAGCAATAAAACATTTTCCAAACGATTTTTGTTCATAAAGTTATTTGAGTTTAACCACAAAATAATATTTTTTCAAACTTAAAAAACTAACACAAACCTTCTATTCGACTTCAAGAATATTTAATATATTTGACTCGAGTTTGCTTGGAATTTAAAAAGTGGATTTCGCTCACCCCTATCACAATTATTAAACAAACTTGTTCTTTAATTAAATATGACTCAGATATTTAAAGAAAAGTAGTGTTTTAAAATCTAAAATTATTTTTAAAACATTAAAAAAAACTAAGCCATAACAATGAATAAATTATAGGATTAATTTTTTTTTTAGATATACTCTAATAAAAACATAAAATTAAATATAATTTATTTTAAATTGATTAAGGACAGTTTTATAAAAACATTGATGTCTGTACCGTATTGGCCTGAATAAAGCACGGCCTCGAATATAATACAACCCTAAAGTTTTGAGGTGTTCTACATGAAAAATAAATGGTCTCAAATATAATATGACCTGCCATTATGAAAGTAAAAGTTAAGTGAGAATAAAATTACCTTAATTATTATTTAAAACCAATCCTCACTCGGAGATCTGCCATAGATGATTTTTTACCAGTAACAACAGGTTAAACTAACACAGACCTACTGAATTAACAGTTCACTGACACTTGAGGGTAGAAATATTAGACACATGTTCCAGCCAGCCCGGTGACACTGAAGGGGGAAAATCTTCTTCATTTAGAACTAGAGGTTCCCACCTGTCCACATGCTAATACAGCGACACACTCTTTCTCTCTCACTTTTTTGAGTCTAATAATAGAAACACGCCCCACCCGGCCATTACAATCCCAGCATGCTCCAAAATTAACCTATTTAGGAATCTAATTTTTTAATTAAAAAATGTTAGGCTGCGCATATAATAAGAGTGCAGTTTTCTTAAAGATATTTTTAGGAGAAAAACATTGCATTATATTCAGGCCAATACGATAGGTTTAGATTGCAGATTTTGCAAAATTATATATATATATATAAACAACCCCATTAAATCCCTGTCTGTCTAAAGTCTAGTTATCCACATGGTGCAGACCTACCAGAGAAAGAAGTTAAACATTTATGATATTTAGACCCGCCTCGGTGGCGTATTTGGCTAACGTGCCAGTCGTGTTGAGCTAAACCACGAAGTGACAGGAGATAAAGGTTGGAATCCCCGTCTGGTGAACTGGGGTGGTTTTTCCTAAGTGGTTTTCCACTCTACCTCCACACAAATGCGGGTTCACTTCCTCTAAATTCAACCTTCCCAGTTCCTAATCCATTATTGTAATTAGTATTAAGCGTATAACCCGAACGGGTAGTAAGACGCGGTGCTAAATAAAAAAAAAATATTTAGGATGTACGTAGTAAACTATTGCATTAAGGTGTATTTGGTACAGTCTTGCACTAAGCTAATTGTGTTCTAACATCCCTACAGAGAGATGGCTTTCTCTTTTATATCTTTTATCTAAACCTCATACTCTCCTCCATTCAACAGCAGTCTAATCAGTGGCTGGACCTTGACATTTCAACAGCAAGCTGTACAATGCCTTATTTGTTGAGTTCTTCCTATCTCCCCTCCTACCCCATCTCCCACACCTCTCATTTCATAAACCACATCCAAACAAGTAGTAGAAGAGTGAACATCACCAGAGACAATACAATACAATACAAAGAAATAACCTTTTTCATGGAGTTCTAATTTAGAGACCTTAAATCTTTCGGGGTTCAAGCTTAGTATTTATTTAAAGCTTGGCTGAAGGTTAAGATAAGATTCCTTGCATAGCTCTACTTTAAAGCTGTATGTTTTCTATTGCCCCACTTAAAGGAAATTTGCACATAATACCATTATAACCAACATTTACATATTTTTGTTTATTTATAAAAAAAATAGATATTTAATCAAATATGTGTGGTTTTTTAAAAATATATTTTGTTTCCTAAAATAAAAGTGTGTGTAAAGATGGTTTTGTTTATTTAACCAAAAAATACAAATTTCCGATAAAAATTTATTTTTAAATCATTTGTTTAAAGTAAAACTATAATATGTCTCTCTCGCTCTAAATTGAATTAATGGAGGCCTGTAAATAGTTTGAACCTGTCTTAATATATTTTGCCCCCACCACCTCTCACTACCCTGCCGGAATGTGCATGTATGGACCCGCTACACCAGTGTGTTAGCATGGTGGCTACAGACAAGGAAAACAGGGAAAACCTGGAAAAGTCAGAGAATTTTTGAATGACAGGGAAAACAGGAAAATGTCAGGGAATTTAACTAAAAAATAAGGAAAAGTCAGGGAATTAAAAAAATATGTCTAAAAATCCCATTAATTTCGCAACTAAACACTAAAACAAAAGTTAATAATATCTAAATAAAATATTTTAATTTTCAAAATAAGTGATAAGACTGTTTATGTTTAGTAGATACAAACTTTTTTAATATGTGATCAATAATAAATAAAGCAAGTCATCATCCACCGTTAAAACTGGAAAAAAGTAGTCAGGTAAAATTGAAAAATGTTGCCTGGAAAAGTCAGGGAATTTTGTAAAATATGTTTTGTAGCCACCCTGGTTAGAGATGAGTAAGATTGAATTTTAAGAGGAAATTTACCCACATTAATATGGAGGAGGAGTGGAAAACAAACTAGGATAAAATCATCCTCGATAAACTCGACCAGGATTCCAAACCCTATTTCCCCACCTATCATCGGCAGAATGGACCATTCGACCACCGAAGCGGGTGTCTACATAATGTGGAAGTGTTTCAGATTGGTGCCGTCTCCAAGGGGGGGAGAAGAGACAAATGAAATATGCTAAATGTTCAGCCTAAACTTATGACTTCATTTTCAAAAGGCATTTTGTTATTTATATTAAAATGTCAATAAATTTTACAATTTAAAAAAAATGTACATTAACAACTTTGATACAATGATAATAAAATGAATTAATGTCTAATGGCTTGGAAATGTATAATAAGACAGTGTAGAAACACTGTACAATAATGCTCAGTAAATGATAGTGAAGGAAGCCAATCTGAAAGAATAGTTGGGTTAGGCCTGGATAGAAAAAAAACACTTATCTCTTAATTTCTTCTCTTCTTAAACTATTATACTATTACACTTCACATTTCTACATTTACACATTGTTTTGAATGTTCGGAAATATTCTTTTATCATATGAAGAGACACATTGAAAAAACACACAGAAAGATAATTGTTTTGTATTGTGCTTTGTGTGTTTTCAATGTGTCTTCATATGATAAAGGAATATTTCCGAAAATTCAAAACAATGTGTGAAGTGTAAAAGTTTAAGAAGAAATGAAGAGAAAAGTGTGTTTTTCCGTCTAGAGCTAACCTAACTATCCTTTCAGGTTGGCTTCCTTCACTTTCAATTACGTTATATTATTGTTTTTACACTGTCTTATTATAAACTTCGATACAATGTTACTCCCTAAAAGAAAAATTCCTAGGCTCGCCACTGCATCAATTATTGTATGAATGGATAACTTTGGGACAACCTATATTATTGCTCGTTGTATCCCACATTCCTGGAAGTGGCTAATATGAAATAAATTTGGAAGTTTGTACTTAAAAATGTAAATTTGATGTATTATTTACAGACCAAGGTGTAACATACAAGCAGTCTGGTTGCTGAATTCACGAGTAAACTTAGTTGATTTCATTGTTCCAATTTAAGGTTGGCTCATTTAAATTCAAGATGATGTTCACCACTCTCGGCTTACATGTTTTAAAGATTTATTTAGAGCTATTATGATGCTTGTGTACAAACCTAATGACCAGCCATCGTACAATTAATTTACCACTTAACTGAATGTGAATTCACACTATATCAAAACAAATTATCAGTTAAGATTTCTATTTTTAAAAGGAACTACAAAAAAAATTAAACAGTATCATAATCAAAGAAAGTATTTCATGGTTAGAAGTTCATGTTTTCTAACAATTGGATTAGAGTTTCAGAATTTGTTAGTAAATATGATTAGATTTGTGATTTATATTTGAAAAAAAAAATCTCTTATCTATAGTTTTTACTTTAGTATGTGCTTCATTTTATACCATTATACTACATACATTCAAGGCCAAATAACATTAACACTTTTAGTGCCGCGAATTAATCTGATTGACTTTCCAGATTTTCGTTAGTTCTGGCATTACCCAATAGTTAGGTTATTATTATTTCCTTAGAACAGGAGTAGGCAACCTATACAAAAAAAAGTCAAATCGAGTTCTTGAATTCTAGTCGGGGGCTGTCTGAATATTTTTTTATGCTAGTGATTATTTTATTTTTCAAAATGTTTCATAAGTAAATTATTCTGTATTCTAAAACTATTAATGTTTTCTAATTAAAGTGTAGTCTAATTTAGGGATTTAGTGCTGTTTAGGTTTATACATAATATATAGATATATATATTATATATATCTATAAAATAATGGATTTGATCCATAATTAACTAATGCTATGGCCAGAAGTCAAAATTATTTCAAATCATAACTCATTTTATCAATTTACTTTTTTTAGCAAAATATATTTTTCAAGTAGATGTTTTTATATTTTATATAAAAAGTCTGCACATGCATTAAAAGAAATTCCCACGTTTAATACAGATAATATGACAAGTATGAACATGGTAGGAAAAAACCCCCGCGTGTGAATGAATGTTGCACATATAATTTCCTAAGAGAGTTATATTAATTTCAGGATGTCTTCACACAAGTGACCCTGATGTGACTTTATTTAAATTAGAATAGAGGGGAAAGGTGCGGGTGTCACACTTTGTAAAAGAAATATTCTTTCAGCCATATTAAACGTGCAAAATTGTACACCAAGACAATAATAAATATAATTTCATACTAATAATATTTTTGGGAGTTAACAAATATTTAGCCTTAAATTATATAATATACATTAAAAAAAACTTCACAGGTTAACAGTTTTAGGGTGGTTACAATCGAGGAAAACTTAGAAATGTCATATAATTTTATAATTTGTCATGGGGAGGGGTGGGTGATAATTTGGCTCACCGGGAGAGAGAAAGTCTTTATTGTACGTTAAACTAATAAGTGTAAATTTATTGAAGAAAGCCCACCCAGTAGAAGGGGAAAAATGTGGGAAGAATCCAAAGCACAAAGGTGACATCTCTCTTTCTTCTGTCTTCTATAGTAGAAATAGTCAAAACACACATTTAAATAAATTTTAACACAAATTGAGTAATATTTCAGCATTGTTGCCTTTATCAAATAAAAAGAGAGGAGGGACTACACTTTACACAAACACAGAATTACCGTACTCCATTTTGAATTCATTTTGGAGTATTTGGGTGATAGCTACAACAATGCTGAAATATTACTCAATTTATGTTTGACTATTTCTACTCAAGAAGATAGAAGAAAGATGTCACCTTTGTGCATCGATTCTCACCACACTTTTCCTCTTTCTCTAGATAGGCTTTCTTCATTAAATTTATACTGATTAGTTTTCCTATTTCTTTATATTTATCAATTTCCATTATAAAATTATTCAAAAACTGTTTTATTAGCTCTCCAGAACATTTTATCTACAAAGATCAAGGTTTATTTTTGAGGAATAGCCAACAAACTTCTTAGTGACACTGAAATAGAAATTGTTTAAATAAAACACTAAAAAACCACCAACACATTTTCAATACAAGCTTTCACTGTCACAGACAGATTCTTTGGGTCAATAAAGACTGACTGAGACAAACTTGCAGCCCAACCAAGAACATCAGTCTACTTGACCTGAAGAAGATGTCTATGACAGTGAAAGCTTGTTTGGAAAATGGGTTTTAGCAAAACAATTTTGACTCCAGTATCACTCAGTTAAGTGTGCTATCCCTCATTATTTAAACCATGATTTTGTCTAGTGCTCTCTTCCAAATACTTAAAATTTATATTTAAAAAATTGGGTAATTGGAATTTTTTAATATCATTGCTCAGAATATGGGTTTTAATCAGATAAAAGTAGGTTTTTTTCTCCTGATTAAGTAGCCACCCTGGTATTAAATTTACTGCATGGTGGTAACACTGATGATATAGCATAATAACTGTATTAAAAAATGTAGGCACGCCTGGACTCCCTGCTTCTCATACATTCCTATTTAAATTCCTTCTCACAATCCTATTGATGCTAAAGCCTTGCACATTACATTAAGAATTACAAATTTTTTTTATCTGAAATATAAATTAAAATATTTTTCTAACAAAGATGTGGTTGTTTTAACTTTGCACTTTGGTGATCCAACTAAAAAAAAACCTGTTAAATATAAACTTTACTAATTGTATGCTACATTTAAATAATTATGATGATGATAGTAATAATATTAATAATAATATAAATATGAAATGTGATGCTTTGTAATACAATCTTGTGTTAACATTTCAGTCAAATTCAGCATAACTTTGGGAACATATTTCATTGCTTTACACAACTGTTAGAAAACACTTTTGGTTAATACTTTATATATTTTTTTTTTTTTTTAGAAATTATGTATTACAAACTTTTATTTAAATATGTTTGTATTTTACTATCTGGTAAAGATGTGTGAATGAAAATTAAGTATGCTTATAAATACAGAGTAAAAAACTTTTTTTTCTTTCAAATTAAAGATACTTAAGAAAAATTTGAGATCAAACACCCTTCAAGAGTATTCAAAATCTTGCATATGGCTTTAAGAATATAAATCTTAAAATATTTTTAAACAAACACAAAACCTTCAAAATTTGGGTTAAAATTTCTGTTTGTTTATTTATTTACTTCTCACATTTGCTGTAGTAAAAAAAAAAGTAAGATGTAAAATGATAAAACCTTGTATTTATTTAGTAAGATGTGATTACTTTGGTCAATAATTATTATGTGTATGAATAGTTTTAAGTGTGTAATATTGTAAAATACGGAGCAACTATTAATATGTACAAATCATTCGGATAGCTTATTATAGGCTGGTGTATAGTATTGTTAAAAAAAAATAATCAACTGTTCTGGATATTTCTGTTGACGTCTCAATGCTCTAACAGCTGTGATATCCAGGTTCTAGTTGATATAACTGTACTGCAGTATTGTATAAATAGAAAGTCACTAAGGATTAAATAATTGCATCCTTTAAACTATTGTTTGAACTTCTGGTCAAATCCAGGATATTTTGGAAGGAACAAAGAGGTATGAACCTGGATATATCAGATAAAATAGCGTTAACATGTTAATGTTTTGCCAAACCAGGGGTTGGCAACTAATCGATTGCGATCGGCCAGTCGATCTCACAGCGATTTCTAGTTGATTGTCTAAAAAATCTAAATTATCATTAGGAGTTGATCTTTGAGTCTTCTAAACTTGCAAATATATCAAATACTTTCAAACAATATTTGAGTGAGACCTAAACTATCTTGCTCGGTCATAATCGGTAATGTATTTTTTTAAATTTAAATAGTTTAATATGAGAATATAAGTTTTAGATATTTTTTCTATAAAGGTGTGGAGACAAGTATTTGTGCAAAGATTTAATTGCAATAAGGTATAGACCAAAAAATCAAACATTGAGTGGAGAAACGATGGGTGGTTGCGAGACCATTGATAAATGTATAAGTCGATCACCGCCCAAAATGGTTTGCCGACCCCTGTGCTAAACTATTAATTTTATACACCAGGTCACACTTTTTTCAAAATATAATAAATCTATTAATACCAAGTAAATATTTGTTTGTATAGTAAACAATCAAATATTTCCAAAATGCATACAAAGATGTTGCCAGGCATGTTTGGCACAATACGAAGGTAGTCTCTATTAATTAGTTTTGTCATCAAGTCTCTATTAAATGTTGTCATCATAAAAAAAACTGGTTTATAGTTAATTTGGAGATGTATAATCTTTTAAAAAATGTATATACAATTATTTATTATTGTTGGTATATCGAAGTCTGTGAATTATACTAGTCTTCGAGTTCAAATAAATTTAAGTAGAGTTTCAATATTTCATTAAGGATTTTTATCACCAGTGTCAAGTCTTGATGACCTCTCATTGATATATTAAAAACACTCGTGATGCTCAGTTTTCTTAATTTACTGTTGTATAGTTTTAAACACGTTTATAAGTATAATAACTAAAGTGTTAAACTAGTTCCATCCAGAAATGTTGATGCTGAATATCAGAAATTGTTTGGAACCGAGTATCGGTGTCTAAGTTTTATAATATATCCGAATAGAGCAGTGTTTCCCCAACTTCTTAGAGCTGCCCAATTTTTATAACGCCAAACTTTCGTGACCCATCTAGCTTTAATGGGCATTAGAGGGGAGGATATTTTTTAATTGAATTATTGTTTAATGTTTTTATATTATATATATAATATATCTCTATAAGGAAAACCTCTTTTCGTTTTATGAGGTAATTGTATTATATTTGGAAGAAGGTATATGGAAAGGTGAATAGAAACATATAAAAGGAACGAGCACAATATGGTTTTTACAATGAAAGAAATAATACAATTCACACTTTACATTGCTGCCTTTGGACAAAGAGTTGCCTCTTAAAGAAAATTGATCGTCACTGCCCAATCCTCCAACCTAGGTTTCATTCTATCGGAACTCATCAGGGAGGAGTGTGACACGCACAACGCAACTTCCTAAAAGAGGGGGAAAAAAACCACAAAAGGGAGAAAATGTAAAATAGTATAGAAGGATAGGGCACATAGATAGGAACATGTAAAAGGTATAACATAAAGGACAAACATAGGAAAATGACATTGGATCCGAATAATAATATATTATATATTGGCATACAATGTCCTTTTCCTGTGTTTGTCCTTTATGCTATACCTTTTACATGTTCCTATCTATGGATTCTATCATTCTTTACCATTTCCAATTTTCTCCCTTTTGTGTTTTTTTGGTTTCCTCGTTTAGGAAGTTGCGTTGTGCGTTTCACACTCCTACCTGATGAGTTCCGATAGAATGAAACCTAGGTCGGGGGATTGGGCAATGACGATCAATTTTCTTCAAGAGGCAACAATGTAAAGTGTGAACTGTGTTCTTCTTTTCATTGTAAAAGCCATATTGTGTTAATCCCTTTTATATGTTTATATCCACCTCTCCATATACCTTCTTCCAAATATAATACATGTTTAACTTTTTTTAAATTTACTATCAAATTAAAATGTTACAAAATAAAACAACTATTTTTTATAAGGCGTGTGCTAAGGTTGTGCCTGTTTCCAGTTTCTGTTGATGACTGAATTGACATCCACGTCATTGTAAGTAATTTTCAGGTGTGAAGAGTTTTATAGTAATTGCAATTATCACTGTAGTTATTGCCTTGCTCCCCCTCTCCTTTCTCATTTCTCACTAGCCTATTTTTTCATGCTCTTATATTTTTAAATAATTACAAAAAATGTCCATATTTCAAAAAAATTTCACGACCCACAAAAAATTGGCCCATGGCCCATAGTTTGGGAACCACTGCTATAGTGTCTCATCTTTACTAAATAATCAATTTTTTTTACAACTTTGAATTTCCCTCATAGTTGTCAATAAGTCCCAAAAATGACAGGACATTAAAATCTAAACAATCACCTTGTAACACTTAAAAAACACCCTCACATATTGTTGTCATTATATTAATTAAAGATGGAATGCTCAAATCCTCTTTTCCTCGAATTCTATGGTATTTGAGATTCAAGATTCATAAAAATCTTGAATATAATTATTATGAAGAGCTATTCTTGAAATAACACTTTTAATCGATTAGTAAAAGGAATTATATAGACTTATGTAGTTGGGAAAATGAAAAAAAAAAAAGGACAAAATTGCAGGGTTGTGGAGTCGGTATGCCAAGCCTTCGACTTTGATTCCTTCAGAAATGTCTAAAGTATATTAATGATAGTAATAATAAATTTACTACAATAATATGCTTCAATACATATGACTACATGGGAAAGATTCTTTGGGATTTTGAATTTAAATTTGAATAAATTTGTCAAGTCAAATTACAAATATTGGTCCTAAATAGTAAAAAAAAATTAAAATGATAAAACTACCATAATGTTAGAAGTTTTTTTTAAAGTATGATTTAGTACACTTTTATTGAGTACAATTCCACCCAATATTTCTTTCAACTCTTGAATCCGCAGACCTGCAAAATTCTATAAATATAATTAATTTACTAAAAATATGTTTTATTTGGGGTTTATGATGTGATAGACATAACAAACAAAATATAATTTGTCACTGGTACCAAACCTGAAAAAACTTTTTAAAATTAAATTTGAAACCTTTTCACTTTAACTAAAATTGTGAATTTTTAAGAATTCAATTTGAATTCAAGATTCAATAGAAAATTTAAGATTTAGATTCGAGAAATATAGAATTTGAGACATTTCTGATATTACTAAAAGAAAAATATGTAATTTTTCATATAATTTGCTGTTAAATTAATTGATAAAAATGTGTTAAACAGAAACTTTTAAAACATACAGATATGATTTGAATCACTGAACATAATATTTACTTGTCCAATTATCTCTCGTGATGTACTGCTGGAACACTAGGTTCTAACAGGTGTAATCTCATTAATCTTGGCACCACACTCAACACATACACGAAGGAACTATGAATTATAATGAATAAAATAAAAAACAATGTTGTAGAGGTAATATTGGAAACTTGGTGTTCACACTCAACTCTTGTTAATGTTACGACTATTCTAATTATTTCACTCTGCATTGTTTGTGCAGGTTAGCTGGCTAGGGCCGTTAGCTGTATTATTATTTTAGCATTTTATGGAAAGTATCAATTACTTCTATTATGTAAATTTAAAAAAAATTAAATTAAATACTGTAATGAAATTTGTGTTTATTTATCTAACATAAGTAATGTGTCAACAATACAAACAAGTCAATATGGTGTAGCTAGGATTAGTGATTTGATCGAATAACTGTAAACAATTGTATAATCTATTTAAATATGTTAACTTAAATCATGAAAAAAAAATCTGGGTGTTTAAAAAAAGGTTCTTAGGAAGATATTTGGTCCAAAAAAGGATGGTGATACTGAGGAGTGGAGTAGATTACATAATATTGAGCTACTCATCACAAGACTTTGTTAGGATAATCAAGTCTCGTGGAGTATGGTGGGCGGAACATGCAGCGTGAATGGGAGATTCTAGAATCGTGTTCAGGGTACTGACTGGCAAACTCAATGGGAAGAGACCAATGGAAATACCTAGATCCAGATGGGAGGACAACATTAGAATGGACCTGAAAGAGAAAGTGTAGTGAGGTGGACTGCATAGAACTAGCTCAATATAGGGATTGGTAGAGTACTTTTGTAAGTGCGACAATGAACTTTTGAGTTTCTTAGTGACCTAGAGTAAGTAATTAAGTGGTAGTATCTATGCAAAATTTCTAAATGTGTTTCAGTGTGAAGAGTATTGTACCCTTTGTTAACCCGAGAGGTAGCAAGCTTACCTTACATTGTTCTACTATGGCCCAGATTATAAGGTAGGGCCATAATGTAATCTGTCAAGGTAAGACTGATACCACTCAGGATAAATTGAGCTTACATTAAGGATCCACTTAACCCCACAATTCCATGTTTTAGAATATCGCTAAAAATGAATTTGATAAAATTAAATTTATGTTATTCATGTACCCTTTCAATCCTACTGTTTCATTAATCAAACGTTAACTAACTACAATATATTGTTAACTAAAAATTATGTACCTAGAGTATTATTTATTAATAGAAGAAAAAAAAGTTTATATCAAATGGGTTAAGAGTTTCTGAAATGGTATTCACAATAGATGATATACTATATTTTACACTGAACTAAGCTTGACCCATTTCCATTGATTGCTAAGGTCTAATTTGTTAGTCAGACTTAGCGCGCCTCAAGTGCGACCCGATACTAAGTACAACACGGCACTTACTGAAACCAAAATATGGGAAGTTGGCCCATTCCATTTTGTTTTAGGTATGTATTGGCATTAAGGAAAATAAATATGATCGAATGTAAGTTAAGAATTAGAGGGGATCACAATTGGAAAGAAAGGTTTCAATCCTACTGTTTCATTAATCAAACGTTAACTAACTACAATATATTGTTAACTAAAAATTATGTACCTAGAGTATTATTTATTAATAGAAGAAAAAAAAGTTTATATCAAATGGGTTAAGAGTTTCTGAAATGGTATTCACAATAGATGATATACTATATTTTACACTGAACTAAGCTTGACCCATTTCCATTGATTGCTAAGGTCTAATTTGTTAGTCAGACTTAGCGCGCCTCAAGTGCGACCCGATACTAAGTACAACACGGCACTTACTGAAACCAAAATATGGGAAGTTGGCCCATTCCATTTTGTTTTAGGTATGTATTGTCTCGTATTTATTACCGAGCTCCAATTGAGGCGTGGCAAGTCTGAATATCAAACTGGCCATTATTCTTAAAGTCTTGTTAATTCATTAGCCGAGTGTTTGGTTCACATTACATAATAGTTACTCGGAATCAGTAGCCCCAGTCTTGGTTTATTTAAGGCATAAAACCCTTTTTTATTTCAAATTAAAGCTGGTTACACAATCCGAACAACTTAAACTTAAGAGAGACTTAAAATCTTTACTTGAATGTGTGACATTCTAAGTATGGTAGGCAATGAGATTATATGAAACTTAGTAGAAATTACACCACTAATCAATGTAATTGTATTTTTTCGACGATTGCCTTTTTTCTGAATTTTTACATTTCATAAAGTAAAATAAAAATATTGTGTAGCTTGGTTAGTATTGATAGGAAGATGTGAGGACAAGGCCCGCATTTAAAACCTACATCAAGCTTATCTAGTCAGATTTGCCAGCAACGAGATTGGGGCGGATCCTGAACAGCTGTATAAAAAATGATTTCCCACTCTCGCTCATAACAAATTATTGGTACATTTTCTGTCCTCTTACCGACCCCACTGGTTTAATTACATCCAAACAGCTCAGGTAGGTATTACGATTGAGGGGGGAGTAGAGAAAGAGTGATGTAATGTATTTCTGCCCCTCTCTCTCCCTTCTATTCTTCTTTAAATGTTTTGAATGGAGATGTTTGGTGCTGTTCTTAAAGACAACAATTTTTTCAAACAAACTCTGTATAATAAAAGACATGTGGTGGATGTCTGCCCGGAGTTTTTCTCGAACTTTCCAATAAGTTACAAATCTGAAACTTCAAACACTGACTAAAGTGACCCCCTAAATACTTAAAACTGATAAATTTTTTTCACAGGGGGAAGGGGAATGTAACTCTTGAAGAGATTTAGCACTTCGCTATCACATGACGTCCTCAATTGTACCAGAACGGTTTAGAGGGTACGATGACCCTTCTCAGGAGGTACAGGTGGGAAGAGCTTGAATAAGTTCAGATTCTCTTTAGGTCTGTTTAGTTGCCCACCATTTATAGAAGCTTTGAGCAGTGATTTTATCAAGAGTGTCGGCCAATTTTGGCGGTGGGTTCAAGTTGTCTCCTGAACTCTTATCCTAAAAATCATCAGATGCTACCCACATACTACGAAAAGGTGTACCAGTACAACCGGGAAGCGTTGTTTCTACTGTGACATATGTCATTGTGTAGCTTTAATAAGTTAACCATGAACCCAGGTATCCATAATATGATTTGGAGGAGGGTTGGGAGGCCTTGATTCTGCCCTACCATACATTCCTTTCTTTCTGACCTCTCCCTCAAACCAGCTGACACCCCATTCTTAGGTCTAATTCATAAACCAACATAAGCAAGATATCCTGGCAAACAACTTCTTTCAAAAATTGAAATATTCGACGAAATTTATCTTTAGAATACCTAAACCTGCAAACGATCCTGGATGCCCCCTGGTAATTCTCACCACTTTATCATCCTCCACTACAGCTCGTCGAGGATGTCCACAAACTCAAAATTTAAATAATCTAGGCCTGCCATAATCTGTCGACAGCTGATGCATACTAAGGACCGGACTTCAGTATTACTTCTCTGTGACTAAATTCATTGCGTTATTTCTTGGAATTTAGCCACTAAATTGTCCTAGCAGGCAAATCCACGCAACTTATACTTTGCTTGTACTGCTGCCATTTTTCACATTGGTCTTGCATATGGCCCAAATTTCTACTTTGTGTTACATGGTAGAATACAAAGCAATAAAAAGTATTAGGTACCCTACCTAGCTAATTTATGGATGAACCCTTTGATCTTTATCATTTACCACAGTGTATATAACAGAATAGGCTGTCTGAAGTCATCTTGGTCACCCTCACTGACTTAAGTGTGTAATAGAAAAAAGAGAAGAGGAAGAATTGAAGATTTCTAGACCAAACAAAATGTTAGATAGGTAGTTACCATGCACAATTTATTTCTGGAATTGAAGATTGAAAATAAATTTTGTTTGAATAAGACCCATTACTAAAAGTGATCCAACTCCCTATTTTCTTCCCTTCCATTTTACCAAGGTACTTTGCCCCATATATAGCCCCATAAGCGGATTTACACTATAGGCCCACCAGGCACATTTTGAATAACATTTTTATTATAATATTTTGTTTTTAATAATTACGTTTAAAAATAATATTGACTAACATTGAAATAGTTCAAGCTAAAGTCAGAACGACAATATTTTTTTTAAATAACTGGACTTCGCAATCGCTTTGTAGCTGACATCAGTCTCCCTTTCTTCATAATGTTGACTCACGCTACTGTAGTGCATGTACATTGTATTGTACATGCCTGATTATCTTTCGTAGAAATCTTTTCTCGAATAATAACTTCCAACCCGCCCTACCACCACCCCCTCCCCAACACCTTTTTCCTCAAACTTCCTAGCCCTTGACAATAGTTAAAAAGAACGCCTGATTATATTTCTTAGAAATATTTTCTCGGATACTTTCTCCCGCCCCCCTCCCCAACACTTCTTTCCTCTGAAACTTTCTAAGGCCCTCGACAAAAAAAAATGGGGTGGGGGGTGCATATTATAATTGTGCCTAGGAGCGCAATAATTTTAAATCCGCCACTGTATAGGCCTATTCTTTGGTAATTATTGTTTATTTAAAGTCTAGAATTCCAGGAATTATCTGAAACCCTTCTTTTACATACTATGTTAGTAAATGTGCTGTACATTACTAGATTGAATTATCAATTGTAGAGTATTTTCAAGTTTTTATAAATTTCAAGATAAGTTTACCTAACAATTCTAGAAGTCTTACCTTAATGGATCAAACTATGGCCCCAACTTATAAGTTATATCATAGTGGAATAAACAAAGGTAAGCTTTATGCCATTCAGGGTAAATGTAAGGTACATCATATAATTTAAAGAATTTACCAATATTGTAACAATTATAGTTATGTGCATTCTTCTTCGTGTTGATACTCTGTATCAAAATTTTCAGAAGTTTTAAAAATATTAGCATCTGGTTTAATAATTTACATTTATTTGTTTTTCAATAGGTACTTTGCCTGTTCCAAATCTAATCCTGCGGCATATCTAAACAGTAGCTTCTCTTTTTATATCCTTAAATTTTAATCTTATTTTCTTGTTTGAAGTCATCACTTAATACTTATTATTAGATCAAAAATTAATAATCTATCTATCTATTTATTGAAAAGCGAATCATACTAAAGTGAACTATTGCGTTTGAATCAATTATGAGCGTCTTGACCAAACGACACATTTTGCGTTTTAATGGGACTCTAATTGTGCAGCATGTTTATACAAGAGGCCGTGTCCAATACCTATTAGCAATGAACATGCATCTCAGTATTCATAGAGGGCCTTGATATGATGTATTCCTGTTTTCCGACAATGAATGTTGTTGGCGACAAAAAACTTTTAAAGTCTTGTCAACGGTAGTGAGAAAGGTGCTTTTTTTGTTCTAAATGTAGCAATTATCGAATAAATATTTGTATTTTATACATTCTCAAGACAATAATACTCAATATGTGCAGTTTACCGCCGAAATTTTATGAACTGTGTCGTCTTTGTTTATCCTGTGATGGTGTGAAATCATCTATTTTCGATGACGAAGGAATTCAGCGTAACTTTCCATTTAAAATAATGACGTGTCTCTCTATATTGGTAAGTTAACTAAAACTTTTAATAAAATTGCATTTCATATAACTATTTTTGTTGTGTTTCTTTACCTGGGACATTCTGAAAGTTTGAACGCAATGACAACTCTCCATGATGTTATCTGGCAAGGGGCAAGTACAGAGATAACTCATACCTAACAAGTACATGTGGCTTGGCTTGATGAATAATCAGATTTTGACAGTTCCGTTAAAAATAATTAAATTTAGTCTTATTATGTTTTAGTTGTGTGTTTAGTTTTAAAATAGACTTAAACAACTTCAACATTTCTTTGTATCATAATATTTCCTAAAGTCTAGGTCATTTACAAATAATCCTGTTGAGAGAGTTTAGACATTATTGATAACTTAAAAAAAATCTTAAATGTAGGGTTAAGTCGTTTTTAAAATGAACAATTCTGTTTATTTAAATTCCTGGGCCCATATAATTTTAAGGCATAAAAGGAAAAAATACTAGAGTCTTGCCTACATAATCTGTAAGCTTCGTATCTGACTAATTAGCTCCTTTATGGTAGTGATGGGGCTATCGAATGAAAACTAACTGGCCAAACCTAAGAACTGTATTAGGTGAATTCTTCTTTAAAAAACAAATCACAGAATTATAGTTGAACTAGCATTACACTTACAAAAATGCGGGGAATCCAATGATACTGAACTCAAGATTATTATAAGACTTTGTTATAGTGCGCAATTTAAAAAGAAATTCACCTAATTGACACAGGAACAAATATTGTTGAAAAATCTTACAATTGCATGACTAGGCCTACTTAGATTATAGAGCCAGTTAGTGGGGAATAATCTTCTGCGGCAATCACACTTAAGCTATCTCTCTTTCGCAATAGACAAATTTCTTGAAAATGGTTAATTTTTTCTAAATTCTAAATGAAAACACTCTTTCGCATCGTAGGCCTAGCTTTACGTTTGGACTAGAGTTTTATTGAGTTGTCTAACTCAACGGTTCCCAAACTTTTTTAATGGCGTACCACCCCAACAATGCCCATAATTTCGATTATCACCAATATAATGCTGAATATTAATGTCCACTCTTGGGGAGAAATAGTGTTCTCTTCCTTGCTCACCGATAGTCGTATTTACTAATCCAAATGTATTTATTGTTATCTTTATAAATATATTCGTTTCTCTTAAGATAATTATGAGATATCAGGCCTAAAATAAACTTTAGTGATCAAATATATTCTACTTTTATTCTATGCATAATTAGGTATGCGTTTCCAAATTGAATGATAAAGTTATTATAGTGATAGAGTTTTTTGTAAGTTTATGTGGCTACTTTCTGAAAGTAATATTAGGCCTGCGGAAATATTCTAATTATAGTTTTCCCCACATTCAAACCATAGCAACAACACACCAATGATTTTGTATAATAGCAGTTAGGGCTCATAATGGACAATGAATACCTCTTGGTAAATTGGATTGTTTTATTTCTACAGCAGGAGATATTATTAACTTATCTTGTGACCTGCTTCGGTGGCCACATGGTTTAAGGTGCTACTCTCGCAATAGACTAGACTGTCGATGACAGGGAGATGAGGGTTCGAATCTTTGTCGGCTGTACTGATGATACTGAGGGTGGTTTTTCCTAAATGGATTTCCACACAAATGTGGGTACAATTCCTATATATAACCTTACTAATCCCTAAAAACATAAGCTTAATTAGTACATAAGCGTGTAACCTGAAAAGGTGGTCAGACAAACCTTGTGTGTGTGTGTGTGTGGTTTTATTTTTAAAGTTCTGTTTGCATTGCAGAGGCAATGATGTTGATAATATTTGGTACCGTATTGTTTTGAATAGTTTGATTTGTTAACACTAGAGATTGTCGTACACAATTTGATTATCGATCAGCCGCTGAGGACGAATAGATGGTTCATTTGAAAACAAAATAAAACTGCTCTTGTGCTGACTGTCAAATGAAAACTTTTGAATAATCATTCAATAGTTTTTATCATTTGATCACACCTTCATAAGAAAATGGTGTACAGCAAGGGGCAAATAGCTGATAGGCTTACTAAGCTAATCAATAGAAGAAATGAAAAAAAACTTTAAAAAATAATCATAAATTTTAAATGTAGGTTGAACGAAACACCATCACAATCAATACGTCTATGCCTATAACACGAGCTTAAATATTAAACTTATAAATATGGTAGTTTTATATTAGCTGTAAAATGCAAAATAAATATATTTAACTTAAGGTACCAGTCACAAAGAAAATCACTCCTTTTAATACAACGTGACGTTCGTGCTCCTTTTAATGTATATTTGGTTTTAGCTTTATAATATCGCATACAACTATTTATACATTCTTTATGAGAACTTGGTATTTCCCAGAAAATGGTTTAGAAGATTTCACACTTTCCGGGTCTTAGATTTTCAGAAAAATATTTCTGAAATAGCTCTACATGTTAAACCATCAATTTAATATTTTATGTGTGACAAATACTTTCATTTTCATTGGTGCTCTGGTTATATATCCATAAGAACTATTCCTTAGAAAGTTAAAGTTGATCCAACTTCCATGTAGTGATGTGGACCAAGGACTTACAGAGGAGGACTCTATATGCAACAAAGCCGTGGAGTTGGAAGCAATTTTGGGTAGAGTTGGTAAAAATATATCGATTTTGACTTTGAGGCTTAAAAATAAAAACACATACTATTATAAAAATACATGTTAAATATATCATTTTAAGTTTATACTTTTTTAGGATCAATGTTTGTGATTTTGTTTGACAAATTTATTCAAATAAAAATTCACAATGTCAAAGAATCCTCACATTAACTCATTTTTACTGCAGTCAATTTGTTAATAATAATTTACTTTAGCCATTTATGAAGGAGTCTGAGTTGAATCAGTAGAAAAATATGAGTCGAAGGCTTGTCGTACCGTCTCCATAGCCCTGGTAGATAGATCAATCGGTTTCTATAGCATCGATCTCTTACGGACTTTGGATTACACATCTTAAGGATATGAAGTCTGTAGACAAAGCTTAAGGCTTATTTTATTTAGTCCACCTATTCATCTCTCTATCTGTATAATTTATTTTCAGAGCCTAAGGCTCTTTCATAGCAGTGAGCCCTAATAAAGTTCTGACACATGTTTAAACCAGTTGGGCCTACCTATTAATAGGATAGATTATTATACTGAACACTTTTGGACACTCTAAGCTCGACATTTTTTTGTCCAATATTTTATCAATTAAGAGAATAATTAGTTTATCAAGTTGAGAAACAACATTTCAAAAAGAAGGGTCATTAAAAAAAAAAGAAAAAAAAAAGGAAAAGGTGGTGACTCCACTGTAACGTTGGAAGAATTCATTACTGTCATTGCAGGATTTTTGTTGTGATTAAAATTGTAATGGAAAAAAATATGAAAGGCTCTAAAACTACTCCGAGGTCTCTTAGAACCTTTTCTTTGTCAGATCTTAGTAAAATCAGCTACTAAGTTATTAATGTAGGACTACTTTCAGCTATTCAAACATCAAGTCATGTGATCTGCACCTGAAATGCCAGAATCACGATCAACTTAACGTTCACATAATGTTCACATAACTTTCACTTAATTTTTCACTTAACATAAATTAACACTGTATGATCAGGATTCAGCTAACATAATGTAATGTAACAACTTGAACAAAACTCAGACAATGGATTTAAACGGTTTGAAAAACAAATTGCTCAAATTGCTAAATCTAAATCCAAGAATTTAGAGCAGATTAGGCTGCAAGTACTTGCAATAGAAGCTTCACTGGACATATTAAATGAAGTGTAACAAGAGGCTACAACGTTTTAGAGCTCCTGAGACGTGGATAAACTATACTGAAGAAGTCTTCTGAATTCTATAAACAAATAAATGAAGTACTAAATAGTTCTGCTGACGTGGCTCACAACATGATTGGTTGGCTAGAACGCGTGATATTCTTCACTTAAAGTTCAAGTAATGGGAATGTTCTACCTTGGACAACACCTAAGTTGAGTGACTGTTAAGTCAACTGAATCCTAATGGCTTACATTTAAAAACACATTGCGTGAATGTTAAGTTGATCGTGATTCTTTCATTACTTTCTATAGGTATTATCAATAGGCAAACCTAAACTGTCCTTCCTAGCACATTAATGCTATAGGTAATTTATAAAATCTAGTCCATTAAATTTCACAGTTAGATTTTTGTCACAAGTGTGCACAAAATCATCTCACATGTTGGACTAGATCAAGGGCTGCAACTGGTACATTGCAATCAACCAGTCGATCCTGCGGCAATGGTCAGTTAGTCGCGTCTTGAAAAGTCGATGTTTGAGTCTTTTAAACTCACAAATACATTAACTATTTTCAAATAATATTTGAGTGGAGAGCTTATATAAATTATAGTGATTTGTTATAATTGATAATATTTTAAGAAAATTAAATAGTTTAATATGATAATGTAGGCTACATTTAATTTATTCTATTATTTTTTCTATAAAGGTGGGAACATAAGTATTCAAGGGTTTGAGGAAATATAAGATCAATAGGAAAAAAAAGTTAAGTGGATAAATGATGGGCTATCACATGACCTTGGATAAGTTTATAGGTCTATCAAGGCCCATAAAGATGGTCGACTCCTGCCTTAAAATATCACATACATTACATACATTGTACCTTAGTACTCGTTTGGGTTATACGCTTAAGTACTATTTACGCTAATGGGAAGGTTGAATGTAGAGGAAGTTAATCTGCATTTGCACAGAGGGAGAATGGAAAACCATTTAGGAAAAATCACCCCCGGTTCACACGAGCAAGGTTTGAACCTCGATTTCCCCGTCCTCGGCAGTCAAGCCCAACACGAATCGAGTGTGTTAGCTAATTACACCACCGAGGCGGGTTACTTTCTAATGGAAAGAAAGTATTATAGTAGGGAAAATTTTCAACCTCAAGATTATAACGGAGCTTTATGTTTGATGAACTTTTGAACTAAAAATAATGTGTTTTGCAATTGTGTCTGTCTGGCTGTGCCTAGGGCTACATCTGAAACGTTTTCATGGATTTTGTTCAACCTTGATATCCAAACACTTGGTCTTACCTCGAGGAAAAATCGTTATTTTAACTTTAGCTCTAAAACTAAAGGTACTGGTAGTTTACTAAGGGCTGATTTTATAAAATCCAAATTGAGTAACGATTTTGCTCAAAATAATTATCTGAAGAGAGTTTTGAATAATAAACAACACTGCTCACTAAGGGGTCACTCTCACAATATACTAGACTGCCGATGACAGTGAGCGAGAGGCTTGAATCCCAGTCAAATGTACTGAGGTAGGTTTTTCATGCAACTGTGGGTACTCTTCCTCCGAATTTAACCTTATCCATCCCTAGCATATTAGCGTGATTGGTAACTATGAATGTAAGCTGAAAGTGTAGGTGTCATACTATATATTAATTAGTACATTTTATTAGTTTGTGCTATTAGCGACAAGCTATCTAAACCAAGCGACAGGCTGAGGATAGTGAATAATGTTGAAAACATCACACTTCCTCAATATTTGTGATATTGATCGATGTTTTTGTTCCTCACCAGGTCTCTGAGCGGGATCTTCTGCCGCCTTCAATATGTCACCGCTGTGTGTACAAGCTGGACGTGTTGTACGACTTTAGGGAAGTGTCTCGGAAGTCTGATCTCATCCTCAAACAATACCTAGGCCTAAGTTATTCCGAGCGCATCGTCGGTGGTGTTCCGGTAAGTTCAAGTGCATCTAAGCTTATATTGAAAGTTTCTGAAATGTTTTCTTGTTGGGGTTTCAAAACATGTCCACTCAGTTTACCCTGAAAGGTAGCAGTGATACCTTGATGAATGACAATATGACACTACAGTAGTTCCATGGCTTCTTTGGTGCTGACTGACAGCTGACAGCTCTGAAAAGTTACCAGACCAAATTATGATCTTCAAAAACATGTGTTTAGCAGCTGTCAGAAGTCAGCTGTGAGGTGTCAGTCAGCACCAAAGAAGCCATAGGGCTACTTAACCATAGTAGAATAATGAAAGAGTAAGTTTGATATTTTACAAGGTAGACAAAGGGTACCAATAAAACCATATTGCTTTTGTAACTTATGGCAGGGGACACTTAAAGGCTAACAAACTAATTCTAAACCAAACATAGTTGGCATACCACAAACACATATGTGGGGTATTTGGGGGATATACAAAATCTGAGACAAAGAGGGAGTTTAAGTCAGTAAGTTTTACCTAAATCTTAATTTTCTTGTTGCTAAACCTTTGACTTATAAAACTCTCATAGTGGATATACATATTATGAAAGAAAAGCCCATGTTTTTGGACCATATAATTAATATAGCTTAAAATTAACTGCATGACTTTTCAATACATTATATTTAAAAGAAAGTTAATCAATAGTCAAATATACCTGGTTTGCTGGCCGCGTGGATTAAGGCCAATGACGGGGAGATTGAGAATTAAATCTTGGTTGGTGTATTGAGGGTGGGTTATTCAAAATATGTTTCCACTCTCCCTCCACAAATGCTGGTACACATCCTATAAATATTACCTTTCTCATCCATAAAACCATTACTGTAATTAGTGCCTAAACTTATAACCTGAATGGGTAGTAATAAACAGTGCTAAAATAAAGTCATTTTTAAAGATGGGTCATATCCACTACTTGACAAATCTTCATTTTATCTTTGGGTCCAAATTTGAGGGAAAAGTTATGAAAATAAGAGGAAATAGGAATATAACAAGAATAAAAAATAATGACTAAATGTTTACATTTCTTGATAAAATGTATTTGCTATAAAATTCCTACATTCAGTTAAGTGTTAAATCAATGGTCCGAGGTCTGGTTGTTAACTGTATCCTATAATTAGGTTAGAGTTTAACCACCAATAGTAGTATTAGATCTCTAAAATAAATATAATTTAAAAAGTTTGAAAAAAAAATCTTTTTATTTTTTTCAAATGTGATATTTTCTCAAATCCTCGAATCTTTAATATCTTTAAGAATTCGAGGGTCCTAGCCCAATTCAAATTACACTTTGTCAAAAAGAAACGACATAAATAAAAAATAAACATGAAAATGGTTTCATGCCACATTTTGGGAACCTCTTGTTTGTGGCAAGTTTGTTTTTGTAAATATAACCGATGTTAATACAGTTTTACCTGTGACTGTACCAACCTCTCCTTGGTGCAGGACCAGCGGAAGCAGCCGGCATGCTCGCCCGACAGCAGTAAGGGCAGCCCCTCCAGACCCGAGGAGCCCAAGCGCTCCTGTAAGAATGGGGACATGTTGGCCATGGAAAAGGAGATGCGGGAGATGGCGGAGACGGAGGCCCTGGAACTGAGGTTGAAGCGGGAGCCGGCAGAAGAGGATGAGGATGAAGAGATGTTGAATGGGGAACTGGACAAGGGGCAGGTGAACGGGATCTCTCCACACCGGGACAAGGGGGACTCTGGTGAGTCTGGTAAACATTCATTGCCCTTAACTGTTGGTAACCCTGTCTACTTTGTGTCGTCTGGTTCAAACCTAAACTGCCGGTCATTTAGCAGGGGAGCAATTCTTTTTTAAATGTTACTTCTATTTTTGTTATAAATATACACCCTTCTTAACTAAGCTTAAATTGGGATGGGAGGGACTGGAAGTTAAGGGCAGTATTTTACAGTTTTTTAGCACATTTCTTTTGGAAAAAATAAATCAGATATTTCTCCAGTAGAAACATAGAGTATAGTTTTCTCCACTTGGTGAAATCAACAGTTGTTGAATAGGTATCTGTCAAGAATGTCCTGAAATTTGTCAACTTTTTCTCTTTGCTTATAAAGTTTCTCATTTAATGCCACTATGCTCATGAAAGATATTCAATAACTGTTGATATCACCATGAGAAGAAAATTAAATTATCTTTCTTCTGGAGAAATATTTGATTTATTTTGTGAAAAAATAGGTTTGCTACGAAAACTAAAAACACTGACCTTTTCTCGCTGTCCTTCCAATCTTCCATCCCACCTTAAGTTCTCATACTCTATATTTCACAATATTGGAAAACCAATTATACTAAAACAATATTAGGTCTCAATTTTTTGTTAAGTTTCAACTGCAGTGAAGAACTTTTCCACTAGGAATGGTTTTTTCTGTTATTCATAGTATCTTAAAGCTGTTTTTTTGTTTAATTATGTTAACTTTTTCAAACTTTAGTCATCTCAATATCCCAATCTAAGGTTAAAATTCTTAATAAATTTAATTGGTGATAAGTGTTCTGTAATTTTATAATTCAATGTTAGTGCAATTTATTTTTAATAAGTGTTAAAACTTCACTAATTTTTTTACTTATCTGTTATGTCCCATCCATTACACACAATTCAAGCCATTCACACAGTCACTTTTGATTTTTACTCTACTCTTATATACGTAATACAATCTTAAAACCTTTCTGAAATTTACCATTAACTTTGTTAAATTAATCATTTTAATATTATTCAGAGTTCTAACCAAACATCTTAACACCTCAATACGTAGTTCCAAAATTTCTCCCATCCACTGCGCTAGGAATTTTTGTCATTAACAATATTTGTATAATCAAACAAACTGTTGGAGCATTGAAAACAAATATAGTAGTCCCTTTTGTGTGTAAAATTTTTTTTTAACAAAACTTCAAACAAAATGTTGGAGTCAATCTAATTTGAAAGCAGAGTACAAATGTTCTGACCATTACAAAAGTAATGACTGGGGAGCTAGTGATCGTGAATTAACACATTTTAAAGTCTCTAGAGGCAATCAAACAAATAGTAAAAAACTGTTTGTCCTCTCTCAAGAAACAAGGGAAGTAAACTGATCTAAAAAATCCCAAATTTAAATGGTTCCTAAAATTAAAATATATTGAGAATTTTATATTTGGGATTTTTTTTATAGAGTTGGGTCAAATCCACTATTTAAAAAATTCAAATCTCCAATTTACCTCTGAATCTCAAATCCGAATCTTAGAAAAAAATTATGAACTTAGGAGGAAATATAAATATAATAGAATGTAGAAATAGTAACTAATTGTAATCATTCTTTCTTTTAATCCATTCGTTATAGTATTCAAACATTTAGTTCTATGTTAAATTACTGATCTGGGGTCTGATTGTTAAGATTATCCTATAGTTATAATTGGTTCTAAGTCACCAATAAGCCGTATTAAAACTCTTAAAACAAATTTCAATTAAAAAATTTCAAAAAAAAAAAATTAATGATATGAATCTTGAATCCTCAAATATCCTAAAGGATTTGAGAGTCCCATCCCTGTTTTTTTTTATTTCACCATGATTTTAAAATGTCTTATGCTGGGGCTGAGTGTATTGTTGTTTTAGGTTAAGTTCATTTTTTGATAATATAATCCTGTCTTTACAAAGTACACGTTAAATAAAAATTATACCCATTTAATGGTTTAGAATTTTCTGTGTGTGTTTTCTTTAGATAATTTATAATGTGAGCTCGATTTGTAAATCCTGCTCATAAGTGTACACACACGGTTGTGTTATGTCCTGCAGGAGAGGAAGCAGAGGAGGACCACTCGGACATGTCGGACTATGAGAGCGGGGGTTTGTCAGCGGAGGTCAAGGGAGGCGAGTCCAACACGTCATTACAGGATGAGGGTCGACTGGTGATTGACCAGGATGAAGGGGTCAAGGCGGAGCCCCAGGAGGAAGAGGAGGAAATTGAGGAGGTAGCGACACAGGAGGGTGGCAGCCCTCACCCCTCTTCTGACAAGGACAGCGAGTGTGGCTCTAGTCCCAGGGACTGGCACCACCGCACCAGGTAAGCACACACACAGGGAATACTCGGGTGTCTGGACAAAACAGATAAAATACAAGGAATTATACAACTTAAAAACTAGTAGAAGTGAGCTTAGAACATAACTGCAAGCTTTAAATAGTAGGCCCTTTTATAGAAGAAAAATAACGAACTGACATACTCATCATCCTCATCAACTGTTTCCAGCCTATGACAGGGTCAGTTTAGTAAAACACCTCCATCTTACAAACTAAACACTTAATTCAAACACTTTTATATTCTCCCACACCATCTTTAAACATTGGACCTGTGTTGGCACTCAAATAGTCTTAACGCGTCACACTCGCATTAACCAGGGTTCCTACGGTCTGGAAAGTCAGGGGAAAAAATATTAGTCAGGGAAAGTCAGGGAAATGACAATTCATGTCGCACTTCAGTTTCATCGGAAATTGTAAAGCCACAGAAGGAAGGTGTTGCCAAAAGTGAAAGTAGTGTAGTGGCTCAAAGAAACCCTAACACTTTTGTTATGAAAGATAATATAAATAAGGCGGAAGTCATTTGGGTTTTGCAAGTTGTTGACAATAAAATGTATTTCAATTCGTGCAATAATTTAAGTACAATTTTTCAGTCATGTTTCTCAAGTGTTCCATTGGCAGTGCCTTTACTCTTGTGGAGACAAGGCTGCATATTTCATTGTGCATGGCTTGGCTCCATTCTTTCATAACAATTTACTGGACTACCTAAAATCATGTAACAACTTTGTAACTTGATTTGATGAGGCATTGAATAAAGTTATTCAACGAGGGCAAATAGACATTGTATTCAGCATCTGGGACAAGGAAAATCATAAAGTTGTCAGTCATTGCTTGGACAGTGTTTTTTTTTATAGAAGCACCGCCGAAGAATTACTTAAGCATTTCTTTGATGGTATTTCTCCTCTTCCACTCTCTAAGTTTATACAAGTGTCAATGGAAGGCCCAAATGTCAATCTAAAGTTTATAACGCTTCTTCAGGAACACATAAAATCTGTCACAGACAATGAAATATGTATTTTGATAAATCTGGGGGCATGTAAGCTTCATGTTATTCATGGTTCCTTGAGAACAGTAGTGGAACCTATCAATTGGGATAAAAATTGCTTATTGTGTCACACGTACTACCTATTCACTGACTCTACAGCTCGTCAAGTATTGTTTACTCAGTTGATAGGGTGTACAACTTTTCCTTTGAAGTTCTGTGGTGTGAAGTGGTTAGAGATTGCAACGTGCTTTCAAAAGGCATTACAAATTTGGGACCACGTTGTTAAATTTCACAAAGAAGAAAAGCTTCCTAAAACAAAACCTGTAGAGATACTGAAAAGAGCAGCCTGTGATCCATTCCTGAAGTGTAAACTAGCTTTCTGAAAAACAATTGCAGATGGATTTCAGCTTTTCCTTTTTGATTGGGTTTGATATATTTTGTTATTTTTCCATCATTTTCCCTGAACTGATTGGCAAGACGTCTGCGTTCTTATTCTTCCATGAGAGGTGAGGCAAGGTCAGCTGTAGGGGAGGAGGAGGCCGAAATAAATGTATTTAAATTAATATTTCCATATGAATAGTACCATAAAATTATAGTGGAAATTTTCTAAGAAGTTGGTCAGGGAACTTGGGAAAATAGTCATGGAAAGTCAGGGAGAATTTTTTTACAAATACTGTAGGAACCCTGTAAACTGTATTGCTAATGTTGAGGAAATAGGGGTTTGAATCTCGGCCGGGTGTATTGAGGGTGGATTTTACTAGATGGGTTTCCAGTCTCCCTTCGTGCAAATGCAATTATACTTCCTCCAAATTCAATCTTCCTCATCTCTATCACACTAGCATAATTAGTGCATACGCATATTACCCGACATGGTGACATGGATGTATTTCTCTCCCATGGTCAAATCTTACTGCACTTAGCATCAATAGCATGACTGTGCTCTGATTAATTAAATTAAAAAAATCATTGAATTCCTCCAACTACTTTCAAAAGTATCTATAAAAATGGGAATTCCTTCTAGAAAACATGGAGATCACAGGTAATTTTTATATTAATATAATGATGGCAAGTCTGGCACCCATCATGCAATGGTTTGTGAAGTATCTCAGTCATGATTATATATCAGCCTACCACGCTTATGGTCCAGGGTTTGATTACCATGACCAGATATCATTTCCCAACATATATTTTTTGATGGCTCTTAAGTAGCTGATGATCTCAACTGTCCATCACAGGCTCTGCCTTAAACTATGAGGGATGTTTGACTGGGCGCATGTTAAACCTGAATAGCTCCATTGCACAATTCAACTGCTGATCTATAATTTTTCATCATATATTTAAAATGTCCTGTTCACAATTGGAATCGAATCTCAATGAAAGTGTTCATCCCGCGGCATCGTAATTCTAACATGTGTGCTACTTCTTAGTCCAATTACCAGTAACCTCGGAAGTAACGGGGGCGGAGGGGAGGCCAGCAACCTCCTGAGGACACTAATCTCCTGCCGCAAGCTGGGCATCCCGCCTATGGAGGCTGCCGCCAACAACCGACTCGCCCCGATGGCCTCATCACTGCAGCACTCGCTCAAGTCTCGCAGCAAACTGTATGCAGCGATCCACGGATCTCCACTTGTCCCTCCTCTTTCGTCGGAGGGCCTGCATTCTCCCGCCGTCGTGTTAGGGAACCGGACCAACCTTCTGCAGAGCTCTGAAGAAGGGTCCCCCCCTGGTGCCTTGTCCATGGTAATCAAGTCGATAGACTCCTGCTCCATGAACAACAACGTCCCCGCTGTGGCGAGTAAGCATGATAGCAGCAGGAGGAAGCAGAGTTTTCCTTCCAAGGCAGACCCTAGCCTCCAGACTGAGTCTCTGTACGTTCCCGACTTCACCGGTGGCAACCCATGGTGCAATATCTCCTCCAGCAAGTCAGGAAGGGTAGGTTTGGGATCGCTCTTAACATTCTTCTACAGGTTGATTCAAAAGTTCCTTTGCAGTAAAATGGATGTCAATTGAAAGGGGAGTTAAAAAGTGAGGATTTTAGCCTCCCCATTAATATTCTAATAGTATAAATAAATAAATAATGTTAAATAAAAGCATATATTTATATATAATCTACTTTATAGGAACTTTTGAAACACTCTGTGTATACAATTTAGTTGAATGAAATCATAATGTTTTATTTGAGTTTAAGTAATATATATTATATACATCCACTACTGTTTACAGACTGACACCTTAGCTCAATCGGTAGCTTGTCTGCCTACTGAGCTAAGGGTCCCGGGTTCGATTCTCGGCATGGCCAAAACTTTATCATTGGTTAAATATGGGTTTACCCTCTCACATTGATAATTAATGGCCGGGGACTGGATGCTGTGCCTATCATAGTCTTAAGCTAGATTATAAGGCATATAAAACTACGACAGGATTAGCAAGCCAGTAGTGGAAGATATATTGCTTGGATAAAAAACTGACCAAAGGCTGGAAGCAGTAGTTATATATTACTCTTTCCAGCCTATGGTCAGTTTTTTACTCAAGCCATATATTTTCCACTACCGGCTTGCTAGGCCTGTCATAGCTTCATATGACTTATAATCTATCTTAAGACTATGACAGGCACAACATCCAGTCCCGGGCCGTTATCATTGTGAAAGTATAAACACATATTTTCATATATGATCAATTTTCGGCTGTGCCGAGAATCAAACCCGGGACCCTTGGCTCAGTTGGCAGACGATATACCGACTGAGCTAAGGTATCTGGTTCAAGTAATATAGATCAATTTCAAAAACAATTATTTCAAGTTAATTTTATGTTTAAATTTATTAGGGGTGTGCAAAGTCTAATTTTTCAATTTGAAGCAAATTTGAATGGATTATATGAAATATTCTCAAAACCGAATCAAAGTTTAAATATTATTTGTTAGATGTTTTATCCTTTAAAAAATATTATACTTTTATTTATATATCTTTATGCCCTAAAATTACTTGGAAAATGTTTGATTGGATAGTCTCTTGTAATATTTTGTTTTATTTTGATTAATCCAGTTAATACCACAACTTAGAATTTAATTACTTAAAAAATGTTTTTTTACTTCCGGTCTAAGGTTAGGATGAACCAATAATAGTTGTTTTTTATTCAGACAAGAGAATATTTAAGGTACTCTTCACTATAATATCTTATCTCAAAAACCAAGTTCCAACGATTAAACTTAAAAGATTTTGAATTTTGGAAAACAAATTGAGTCTAGTTAAACAGTTATTAAAACTCGAGTTTTGCTCTATGAGGATTGATCAATTTTAGGGTTGATTGACCGATGCCCATTACTGATTGGTCATCTGGCGACTTGGACATAATCAGTCGGTTGCTTACACTAATCATTTTACCAGCACTATATTGGATACTATTGATATGGTGGTACGGGTGGAAAAGTCTTGTTGTTTGCACCTTCTTACTTTTCCTTGGTGACTTTCTGGGACAATAAAGAGGTTTGGGAAGAATAGGTTTCCAACCACTGAATGTAAAAAAAAAAAAAAATCATAATTCAGTGTGTTAAATTAATGGTCTGGAGTCTGGTTGTAAAGTTTTTCCTATAATTATTTTGGGTTTGAACTACCAAGAAGCAGTATTATAACTCTAAAATAAATTCTAATTCAAAATTTGTATAGTTTTAGAACCTCGAATCTCCCTAAGGATTCTATCTCTAATAATAATGTTTCAATGTGACATAACCCAGACTTGCACCAACTTAATCATGCCATGCTATTTCCATCAGTTGGCGACACGGCGTGTGGACCTGTCTTGCACCAACTGTGGTACCATGACAACAACCATATGGCGGCGCAACATGAAGGGAGAGATGGTGTGTAACGCCTGCGGACTCTACTACAAGCTGCACGGTGTCAACCGGCCGGTCACAATGAGACGTGACACTATTCACACGCGCCGTCGGCGCCCTAAGGGGGAGAAGGGTAGTGGCCGACACAGAAACAGTGAGTTAGAACTCATGATTCCGGGTTTGACATTTACAAAGTTTCTCTAATAAAATATTGACTGATAAAATAATCGATTTTTTATTCACTCATTGTGATTCCGTTCGGTTTGTACACTCCACTTATCCTTGAATGGTAGCAGGCTTTTTTTAAAGCACTGCGTCTTACATAGTACTCCTGACCAGGATTGAACCTCAAACTCCCCATCATCATTAGCATAGCCTATTGCGAGAGTGGCGCCTTAGACCATGTGGCCACTGAAGTGGAAGCAGTCTTACCTTGACAGATTACACTATGATCTTAGGGTGTGCCAACTCCACTTTTTCAATTCAAAGCAAACTAAGACTAGGACAGGCACAATATACAGTACCCGGCCGTTGATTCATCACTGTGAAAGGGTAAACCCACATTTCACCAGTGATAAACTTTTTGTTCATGCCGGGAATCGAACCCGGGACACTTAGCTCAGTAGACAGAAATGCTACCGACCTAGCTAAGATGTCAGACTCTGAAGCCAAATTAAAGTTTGAATATTTTTTGTTGGTTATATGCTTAAAAAAATTGTTTTTATTTATATAACAATGCATTAAAATTACTTGGAAAATGTTGTATTGCACAGTTGTATATAATATTTCATTTTATTCTGATAAGTCATATTTCTATCAGATTTAAAAATTTAACTAAAATGCTTTCCATATTGCTTTGTACTGTAGATAACAGGTCAAAATGGCAACAATTGATTTTTATTGGTGATGATTCATAATTTTTTGACGCGATGTTGAAGCAAATATTGGTTTTGAAGCCAAAGCAAAGTTTCGCACACTCCTAAATGAATATAACACTTAAAAAAGGCAATAATTGAACATCTTGAAGTGACCCTTACACATATATGAGGAATAAAAATATTTCCAACGTTTTCCTTAGTTGTCATTCTCAAGGAATAAAAACATTTCCAACTTTTTCCTTAGTTGTCACTCTCAAGGAATAAAAACATTTCCAACTTTTTCCTTAGTTGTCACTCTCGAGGATTTTGCAAGTCTATTCTTCCAAATTCTTGTAATCCTTCACAGGCCTAGTTATAAGCTCACTTGATAGACTGAAAGTTTCAGCTATTGGTTAGTTGATTTGTTGAAATATGAGTTAAAAAATCTCCAAGGTTGAAATATTGTAATTGTTATTTCCAGAAGGTACCAATAGTGGCAGCAGCAGTAGTGACGATCCGGTGGACATGTTGGCAGCGCTTCGTAGGCAGATCCAGCCTCACCTTATGATGGCCCTCCAGTCTGTGCCCGAGTCCTGCACGCCCCCTTCAAGCATGTCTCTCACCGCTGAGGTGAAGACAGAGCCAATTGACTCAGAAGAGGAAGAAGACGAAGGGGGTGAGGAAGACGAGGAAGGTGCGGACGAAGACATGGCAGATCTTCCTTTGAACCTTGTGTCTACTTCGCTGGCCGAACCGACCCAGTGACCTTCCACCACAGAATCCTCTTGGAACGTGAGTAACGCTGGGCTTCCTGCTTCGGATCACCAACGTCTTGCATGCTTCTTTTTCCTTCGTTTGGTTCTTACCTTGGTTAGCCCTGCCGATTGCCGTCTCCATAAAAATATGCTTAAAGCAACCTTTTTTATTTATTTTTTTGATAAAGAATTGAGGATAGTATAAAATATGTTAACTATTCTTGCTGATATATTTTGTAGAATCAGCTGGAATCTCGATATTTCTGGTTACAATCGTGTAACACTAAACGAACTACTAAGAAAAATAAGGGCGAATCTCATTTTTTACGGCAATTCGTAGCACCTAACTAAATTTTATTTCTGCTTTGTTGTCGAAATTCGGGAATCTAGAAAAGTATTGAGCAATTGGTCCATGACATGTGATCTAGATATTATTGGTTAATATGTTGATAATACTCAAATCTAATGCACAGTACTTGTGAGATAACAATACTCTACTTGATATTACAACTGTGCTATAAACAAAAGAGTTGGTCTTGGGGCACTAATCTGGTCCACAGAATGTTTAGTTGAGAAGCTGCGATTTGTTTTTATCGTGCATAAAAGATGTATTTATTTTCTCCTGAACTCGATTTGATTGTCTGTGTTGTCCTTATTTAAACTGAGCACCTACATACAGTCTGTTTGCTAAAGATGGGTTGAATTTACTTGTTTGCAAACCCCAATTTTAATTTTAACTGCAAATTCTGACACTGAAATTTAACCCAGGCCCTGCAGCCACTCTTTTACTGGTATGCTCTTATCTGACACATATTTTCACTACTCACTTATTTTCTTATTTATAGCTCAATTCTTGGTCATGGTAGACCCATCTATTAGCTTCAAATAAAGTATTAGGACTGGCTAAAAGTACAGTGCTTCATTAATATATGGCATTACAATAACTTATTGCAATAAAACATCGATTCTTGGCCGCACCAGGCAACTCTCTGGCAAACACAGACGTTCAATGCCTTTGCCAAGGAATGGGTTAAAAATATTATAAGCATAAGAGGTTAACTTTCCTATATTTTTAGGTTTGTTTTTATCTAAATTCGGATTTCATTCACATTAATAACAGTTGCTATAGCCAGAAAATAGATATAGCAACCAAACAATAATATTTTATTGCTATAGTATGAATTTACTTGAGTAAATTGTTGAACTGAGGTCTAATCATTGGTTTGTCCTATAACTAACTGCCCAAACCACTAGAATAAAAATCAAATCCACAATTTAAAAATAAGATTGTTTTAATTTGATTTGAATATAAAGTTTGAATAATTATTTTAAAATTCTTAAAGCCTATATATCCTCAAGAATTCAAAGAACCAAACCCTAATTTTAATTATTTCATCTATTTGCTTACCGATTCATCACCTAGTTTGTCTTTCATCCCTTCTAGTTAGCTTTCTTGTCACAAAATGCTTGCCACTTGTGACATGCTACACCTAGTTTTTCTTTTTGCCATCTCCTATTTAATGTTTTCATCTTAAACGTAATTGTGTAATACAACATGATTTCTATTTGCCCCTGGACAACATCTTTATTTATCAAATTGTCAAAACATCTTTTGCGAGATGGGATGGAGAGGGAAAGGATCCTAAAGGGAATGATATAGATAAAGCATGTACGGAAAATGACCGCAGGGGAAACCAAGAATGAGATAGGAGTCAAAGTGTGCGAGTTATAGGAGAAGAGTAGTGGGGGGAAAGAGGAAGATAGTTGTTTTACTAACCTGATCCAGCCACAGGCTGGAAACAATTGACGATATTGATTGCAGCTTTGTGGTAGAATTCACCTGCTATCTAATTATTTTGAAGGAATATGGAAATATAAGGTATGCACATTGTACGCCTTATGACCTTGAACATCAGGGTTGGCGCACTTTCATATAGCACTCATCTTGATTTAGGAGCTCTTATTTGAGAGGGAGTGGCGGGGGTAACCGATGCATTATTTGCAAGTAAATACAGGTCATGACAAAATATGTTAAACATTTTGTAAATTATATTTTGTATTTAAAATCAGATAAATATACACATTGTGATATTTTCCTTCAAGTGAAAACCGTAACAAAAATATTCAAATTTTTATTTATCTTTGGTGATATTTCAAATATTTGATTCAACTTTTCTTTGAATTGTAAACATGTACATGGCACATCCCATCTGATATTCAGACCCGAGTGTTTGTGAAAGTTTTCTAAGGTCAATATGAACCTCTTCTTGATATCTACAGTGAATTATCGGCCAAGAATAATCGTCTTGACACCAACTCTTTTGCCAAAGCACAGACTATGCTCATAAAAAATTGTAGATTTTATTTTTTGTCGTGAAGTATGGAGAAACAATAATAGGTGTGGTAAAGTTTTTTTTAAAAAAACCTTCTTAGTATTTGGAATGGGTGAGTTGGGGGTTTGGGAGGGGGGTATATATATTTTTTGTCGTTTTTCTCAAAATAGTGCCAGTGAACAGGTGTTCATTTTAATATTAGGAATTATTAATTACCTATTTCATTGACATTGTTGTGTAAATGTCTTCAACTATTTTTATTACATGACAATTAACTAAGGTATTACACAACTAAGATTTTTTTTTATTAGAACCTATCCTTTATTTTAAGCTTTATTTATTATAATCTATTAATTTAATGATGGAAGAAATTTTATGTGATTGAGCAGCTCTGCTTTCATTTATTAAAAGAAAGTATTTTATTTCATTAGTATTTTTAGGGTATTACATGTATACATATTTACATTATTTTTATTTTTTTTCACTCTGAAATGATTTTGTATATATTTAATGACTTGTTATTATAATTTTAAATTTACAGACTTCCCAAGTATTAATTTATGGCATCTTTATTTTATCACTCATTATTAGAGGTGTGCAAAGCTTAACAAAAAAAAAATACTTTGACAACTATGAAGTTTTGTAACTAAAAATTATCATTAATAAATTTTCACTTTTTATCATCCTTTGCTGTGATGCACTGTGATTGATATTTCCAAAAATCCTTAGTACTGTCAATTTGAATTATCACCTTAGGACAAAACCTGTTGAATATGTTTGCAATAAAACTTTGCAAATTAATTGTGTTTAGTGTTTTAAGTAAGGTAAATATGTATATTTGTATTTTGATTCAGTTTTGAGAACATTTCAAATTTTTGCTTAGGCTTCATTTTGAATAATAAAAAAAGTACTTTGCACACCTTTACGCATTATTCATTAATAACAAATACTTTAAAGGTATTTAATTTTTTGTGTAAAACATAAAATCATGAGGGAATTGTTTGTTTTTTCTGTAACAAATACTTTTTAATTACGTTGTATTCATATCCTTTGATGAATTTTTTTACCTAACACTTGTTTTGGCTTTTGCTATGTAAATACTTACTGCCTGTACAAAGATTTTTTATAAAATTATATATTTGATTGCAACTGTCATATTGCGATCTATAAAATGACTGATTGTGGAGCCCATTGAGATAAAACTCATGTGAAATTTGCGTCTTGTTACAACGATGTAAGCCTGCGTTAAAGGCAACAAAAATGTACCTTTAATTTTTCACTGAGAACCAAATTATCGATAGTTTGGATAGTAAATGATCTTATTACGATACTGGGTTAAATAGTAAATGATCTTATTATGATATTGCTTGTTCAAATTCCAAATAATAGAATTCTTGGGGGGTGGGATTATTGAAATGTATTTGATTGATTTTGTAAAACTACCACAAATATTAAATTTGCAGCTGCACTATACTTTAGTTTTATAAAATATACTCTTTAGAACTTTTTTTCCCCTCCCAAAATGTGGGCTTTGATGAACATGAATATAAAATCAGTTTAAAACCTTAAAATAGTCTTCAAAATTATATTAATTTGCAGAATTACAATTAAGGTGGTGATGTAAGAACCTGAGAAAAGCCAGTGTGTTTGCAGTTTTGATATCAAATATTGCTTCAGTAGAAACCTAGAGTTTAATTTTCTTCACAGTGTGATATCAACAGTGTTGTTGAATATCTGTCAAGGATTTCCTGGAGTTTAATGACAACTTTTTCACTTATTTAAAAAGTTTCTCATCTAATGCTGTTATGCTTATGACAAATATTTAACAACTGTTGATATCAACCTGAATGTGTGAAATGCCAGGCCTCGACCGTGGTTCGAATTCCACGTAAAACTATAGGTCCTCCATTTCATCTCACAATCACCCTACCATAACACATTAGCGTAAGTGCGTATAACCTGAACGGGTAGTAAGATGCGGTGACGATGATGATGATAATAATATAATGTAAAGAAAATTAAACTCTGTTTCTACTGGAGAAATATTTAATTTATTTTGATCAAAAAATGTTTTGCTATAAAAACTGCACACACACTGACCTTTTCTTGCGTCCCCTACATCCTCACCTTAAGGGCTGATTTCTTTTGATATTAAGTTCAATTAGTCACAAACCATCTTTAGAGGTGTGATCATAGTTAAGTAGGTTAGGGGGCAGGAAGGGAATAATCAGTTCTAGCTACTTTTAAAAGTTAATTTGCTGCTTGGCTCTTCATACTATGTAACCATCCATTAAAGTGTGGACTGCGCTATTGGAGAAATTAAACTGTTTGTTAGTCTTGCCATTCTTTTACTAATTTCTGTACAAAGGGGGAAAAAAAGCTATATATATTTTTTAGCTGACAGATATTGTTCTAACCAGTTGAAGTAAATGAAATTTAGTGTAAATTTGTCAGTCTTACTAACTTTTACAATTTGTTGTGAATATATTTAATAAATTTTTACTTGTTGGCAGCTTTGGTGACTTCTATTAAGATATAATTTTTCAATCAGTATATTAAAGATATTATTTAATTATGTTCACAGAACTTGCATCAAGTAACGATTACCTACTTAAAAGCATTTGGTTAGTTTTTGGCCAAGAGCTATGTAAAATTAATTTAATGAAACATATTTTGCTAACCTTTATAATTATGGCGTGAGTTTTGGCTTTTCACAGTTAGCAAATAGACTAGAAAGCAGGCCATTTAGTTTTCTCACTGCCTTTTCTTACCATGACACAGTTAATGAGTGGACTCCTAGAGAACTCTATAAATCAGTATTATGAATAATAATTCTTATTATTAATCAAACATTTATAGCACCAAGTGTTTTCTTGTACTTAGTGGCCTTTCAACACGGTATTTTAACTATTTTGTGTTTTATAAGGAAGTCTTATTACAACAAACTACAATAAGACAATTATTCACTAGATCTGTTTTATTTTAGTGATATCCACATTTGACAAAACTAGTTTGAATCTCCTTTAAAATCTTATATTTTCTACATTACTGTTTGTAATACATTTTTAATTCATCATTCTCAGATTTAAGATTTATTTGGAACTAGTTTTGAAATTATTTGACAGTTCCATAGATCCAAACATGAATTTTAGTTAAAATTTCATAAGTAACAAAGAATCAGAACTAATTCCAACCTGTCTCTTGATCTGAAATATCTGCCATAATTATTTTAAATGAGCTTGAAAATTGTATTTTCAATTTAAAACCCCCCATACAGTCAAATTTAATTTATTAATAGTTTGTTTCTAATTTGAAAATTCCACTATTTCTTGTGCTGACATGGGCATGCACAAACTATTTTCTTTGTATTTGTATCTTGCCATGTTGTAAGATAAATTTCCAATTTATTTCAGTGAATTTTGATATGAGTTAATAACATCCTTTGATACTTTTAACTCTCTCATTGTGGGAGATTAAAGGATTAAATGAAAGATTATCAATTTAAAATAGAATATGGCACTTTGGCAGCAAGCAATGATCAATGGGAATTTCAACTTTTCGATAGCTCTTTAATCCTTGAGACTATGCCAATATTTATGTTTTATTTTATGAAAAATATTATTGTGTTTGTCTACTACAATCAAAGAAGATAACTCTCTCTCCCCCACCCCTTAATATTTAACATTTAAACAAAAATACTTTGTACAAACACTCATCTTGAAACCGCAATTCATTTTTCTAATTTTTCCATCTGTTGCTTTATTAAACTTATGTTTGTTATTGTATACTGTGATTACATTTCATCATCATTTTCAGTAGATGAAGAGCTGCAATGTTTCTGGAACAGTTTGTTGAATTTACACTTGCAGGTAGTAGATAAATCTGGGTCTACCGATAAAATTAACCATACCACCAAATTACCTGATTGTTGAACTGTTATTTTAACATTTTATTAATCGAAACAGCAATACCTCGAGTTTCTTTGTGTCACTCTTTCGTCGGGTTTCAATTATAGGCACGTTACCAAGTTTTGTCGCTTGCTTCTGTCTTTCCTTGCTTTTCTTCACCATCGCGCGCCATCTTCTTTCTTTTGTCATACAGTATTAGTGTATAAATTTGTTGTTTGTGTGCACTATATTTATTATTAAAGTGTCAGCATTGAATCTATTATATTTGTGATAAAATACATTAACACATTGTGGTTGAAATAACCAAACTTCATACCACTATATTATTTTTGTGATTTTACTGTAAACAATTCATAATTATTTTTGTGATAGCATTGTAATGGCAGTATTCATATTGTGCTTAGGGATTGTACACATTTGCAAGTGTCTATCCAGCCTAGGATCAGTGGTAACTGATAGCCGAGAAAAGATTATTTATTTAACATTGGTTGAAAAACACTAATTTTAACATGTGTGGAAATAATTTATTAGTTTCTTGGTAATACTCTATTATGAACCAAAAGTGTTATCAAACGGAACTAATAATACCCCTTGTACACCCTTAAAGAGATTTCTTTTTTTAGCATCTTGTCTTACTATCTGTTTGAGTTATACACTTATGTAGGATTTACGCTAATGGTTTTAGAGATTGAGAAGGCTATATTTAGAGGAAGTGTACCCGCATTTGTGCGGTTTTGGAAAACCATTTAGGGAAAATCACCCTCAATACACTCAACCGAGATTCAAACATCGATCTCCTTGTCATCAGCATTCTAGTCTACTATGAGAGGTAGCTACCATGCAGGTAACAAGAGATTTTATAGTGCATAAAATAATAAATTAAAAGGTATTAAATTCACACCTGTATCTTCATCATAATAAATGCTTTTTTATAACGTACAGCAAACTATTAGTTTCAAAATAAAACATTTTTATTTTGTAAATACATGTGCATGAATACAACCAAAGACAGTTTATATGTCATCATCTATCCCCATTTTGTCTGACTTGCCATCTTAATTTATGAAGAGAGTGCAGCTTTTAAATGCTCTTATTTGTAAAACATTTTTAAGTGACCCACAGATGCTGCTGCCAAAAAGAAACATATCATAATATGGTTTGGTGAATGGATACATGAGAGTATATCTGGTAACTTTTGCTATCTGTCAGTTACCAACGCTCATACGTCGGTTAGAGTATAGTTATATATATTTTTGGTGACCCTAATGTATTTACAAGCTAAATAAAGGTTATGATTCGACTTTCGTCAGTGCTCAGGTCCCTTATCAGGCGAAAGAGCGAGGTATTGCTGTGAGTGAAGCTCGAAATATTTTGATAACGTCTTGAAAAAATTTTAAAGAAATTCAAGTTGAATATTAAAAAAGCTAACTAGTACTAATTTTAAAAATAATGTTTGTCCTAAGCTTGTGTTTTTGTTTTCTTTCACTTTTATGCTGAATATATTTCATTAGAAAAAATAAATAATACTTGTATGAATTTAAAAAAAACTTGTAAAAATGGGTGCGCGAACAAAGGCAACATTCTGATTTGTTGTTAACAGGGCGGTCAGGGTTTGAACCCTGGCCGGATTTACCTAGGGTGGTTTTCTCATAATTGTTTTCCCACTCTCCCTTTTTACAAATGCTGATAACACTGACGGGTGTTACGGCCTTGCTCCTTCCAACATAGAATACCTAAGTTTTTGATTTGATTGGTGCTGAGAATTGTTTCAAGAAATATTAAAACGCTTTGGAAATAATTTTTAGCATGATTTTTTTTCTTCAATTCTGATTTTGTCCATATAAAATGGTAAATTAAATGGCGTGGGGTCTGGTTGTTTGGTTTGTACTATAAACATGTTGGACTCAACAATAAGTAAAATTGATTTGTAGGTTAGAAATAAAAATCATATTCAAAATTTTAATTTTATTTATTTTTTCAATTTTAAAATATACTTCAGTATAATTCAAAGGTTCAATCTTTGGTTTGTAGGAAAAAAACTGTGTTATTCTTAGTCTCGATCTCGTTTTGCTAACCTTCCTTATTGTTAAACAAAAATTAAAAAGGTTTTTCTCATACATCCTTAATTTTAGACATCTTATTTTAGGCTAGTCACTTTTACAAGAAAACCAACAGTATTTCTCAAACTATCTCCAGTCACCCACCCCTTTTGGGGCCATGGCCTAGCCAACAAACCCCCTTTATCTCTTCATAGTAAAAACTATTGAAACAAATAATTGCTATCCTATAAACAGTATTTACAAATTTTAACAAAGCCTTAAAGAAGATATATCAAAATGCTTGTTCCAAAGTATATATAACATTTTTGTGATCAATTAAAATAAAGCCACAATAGAGAACAGAGGGGAAAAAAGGATAATAAAAGTCGATAGCATCTTGTCAAAATCTGCGCTAATTTGTTTATCAGATTCACTATTATTAATAACTATTTAATGATAAATAAAACACAGTTTGTAAAACACTAACAAGATATGATTTTGAAGGTTAAATATTTTAAAACTTTTTTTTATATACTCTAAACTTTTCTGGAAATGTTGCATCCTCCTGCTCCTTATTCATGTGTTTAGATTTAGTAAATCATTGTATTCTTCTCTATTTATTGTATCAATTTAATTTCTGTTAGGTTAAGTCTACCCAGGTTAATATCTCTCGTCAACTTGGTTCTTAACTGAGAGTGGACGATTATATCTCATTACAAGTGTCGGAACTGTTGTCCAACAATGTGTTTGAATACTTGTCGTCCGCTCGATGTACTAGGTCCTTAGGATTGTGATTTTCACCACCTTGCAAATGTCTAGTATTTAAAGACACTGAAATACCGCGAGATAAATTGCATTGTAGCATCTTTAACTGTATTATACATTCACGAAATAAAACTAAAGTGGAGACACAGCTCAGTGAAAGACAACCTATTGGGTAAGAATCTGGTGGGTGCATACTGGTTTGAATAGGGGATGGGGAAACCACCCCCTAGTGCACCTGGCCAGCCTGACACCCTAGCCCTTGTGATCACCGGTTTGGTTATGAATAGAATTAAACCAAATACCACTTTGTTTTACAGCTACACTGGATTCTCTTAATACTGGTATTAAATAAACCTAGGACTTTTTTTTAAGAGTGTTGCTTTCCTTCAGCCCCTGATCAACCTACCTCTGAAACATTTTGATGAGGCTGAAATTTAGTCGGTGTAGGCTATGAAAGAAGTTGTGACAGTAATTTAGTTTTTTATGAATTTTGAGCATTTACAGCACCCACTCGTATATTAAGACGATATATACAATGTAAAATTATGTTATTACTTTATTAACTCTAATCATATAGATTTAATGTTTGTGGCCTTGTAAGTATTGAAAAAAAATTTGTTAATTACATTCAGAGTTTAATAAAACATTCTTAAATTGTAATTTCTTAAGAACTTTTTTGTTTTGTTTAGTAACGGTTCAAATATGTTTATATATTAAAGGGATTTACGTTTTTAGGAAAATAGAAGACGAGGAAATGTTGCGTTGTCAACAGGTAAACAAAAGCTGTCCACAGCTAGGCTAGCTGACTCTGAATAAGTAGGTTAATTCAAAGCCTTTGTTGGTAGGTTGTTCCTCGTCCATTCTTGTATTACATTTATTTAAAATTTACCTTCATCCGTTTCTTTTAAATTATATAGAGTAGACTCCCACGGCCTAATTGTTTCCTGAAAGACAGTCGCTTTGCAAGTCGAGCCCTCATTTTGCATAGGAGCGATGTAATAAATTAGGGTTGTTCTTGGAAACACTTCTAATGCAATAAGATACAAAAAGTTTGTCATTACAACAAATACAAATTAAACACACTTATGCATTTACGATCATTTGTGATGTGAAAACAAACAATTAAAACTGATAAAAATATTTGAATTTAAAAATGGAAATAGTTATAAGCATAGATTGCGTTAGGTCGCCTGGGCCAACGCGTTGGCTCTGTGTGTGCTCAGCGCCACTCACTTTTAACATGGTCATAACTATGGGTCGTGCAATCTCACTTTTTCAATTCGAATCAAAATCAAACAATATGAAATACTGTATTTCCTAAGATAAATTGAAGTTGATTTTTTTTAATGGGAATATATATTTATTGTTTCATAATTTCATTTAATTATTAGTTATATAATATTATATAAGAAACAGCGGGACACAATAGACTGCAACACGTCATCCCACGATCTATTGCCACAAACATATTTCGTTCCACGCTGATAAATTAATTTATTATGATGTAAATATTTTCTTCGTGTGAACATCAATTTGTGATTTAAATAACAGAACAAAATGACAAAGATTGGACATAATTCTGTGTTTTAGCTTTAAATATTTTTATTAGTGAAGCTTCGTTCACCTCTATTCATAACACGTAATGCAGGCACATAAGCAAATTCTGTTGTAAAATGAAGCAGTATTTATAACATTTATAGTGGTCATAAAGCAAGGGCTTACTGTATTGGGTGATAGTCAGTGCTGGGAACTTAACAGGTTAAAACAAATCAATCCTGAGCTGGTAAAAGGCCCTCTTGTCATCATTGTGTAATCATTTTGAGACAGTGCATTCATTACTACTCTCGCGGCGTAGTTATTCTTGGCTGTGTTCTTGTATACGCTCTCTTGTAAAGGATGAGAGAAACTTCCGACACTTGTAACGACTATTCCCACGAGATAGACAGCTCTTGCCATTGGTGGTGTAGGAGTGAATAGCGTGATATTATTTGTGTTCTTTTTCTACAGGTTTTTTAAAAATATATAATATATATAGTAGTTTATTATTGTTTTTAATATTTTGAGAGCTTGGTAACAAAAATTAAAAGTATTAACATAGTTGTATTACTACCATAAGATGAGTTCTTCTTTGACTGATAATTATTGTACATGTTGTACCAATATCTCACCTTACTTTTGGGGTTGAAAGTTAATTTACAATTAATGAGTTTTTTAAATAATCAATAACATACTTTTTTTTTCTTGTAACAAAAGAGGATTTGGTTGTGAGATTAATTATTTAGTTTTTTATAATGATTGTATGTCACTGTTTTTGTATTAATTTTACTATACCATTGTTATTACAGCTCTTCCACTTATGAATTATATGATGTGTGAATGTCTTAAATAATTAATTTCACAACCATAATGGGTTTGGTAACGCATTGTAAGTATGAATACTCACAAATAAATTATTATTGTATTTATATAGATTTTATTTTTAAAAAATATGATGAAATTATTGATATTCCGCTGCTAGAAATAAGTATGAGGTCATAATTTTATATAGATCACTTACTAAGCTGGTAGTGGTACTGATTTTAAAGCTCTGTCAATTACTGTGAACAAATAACTAAGTAAATATGCTCTCTTAACCTAATTTATACTTAAGTTTTCAATGCTTTGTCAAATAATTTGGCTCGATACATCATCCTTAATCCTCTCAATAGCAATAATACTACTTACATTTACACATCGAAGCATTTAAAAAAAAAAATTAAAATTGCTATTTGCAACACTGCCTTTTGGACTTGGTATATCTTAAACCAGGGGTGGGTAAACCCTTCTGTTTGCTCTGTATGAAAATTACGAGAAACTGTAAACTATCTTTGGCTTCCTACACTCGTTGAGACAAGCTTCAGCCAATAATCCTGTTTTGTGTATGACTTAGTATTCACAATTCTTGGTCTGTTGTATTTAAATTATGTCTCTTGATAAAGCCATTATTCTCTAGGAATAAGAAAAAATATCAGTAACATTTCTGAAAACAATATAATTTATCTTTGAGTTTTGCCATAGTAATTGTTTAGTGATGGTTTTTCTACAATCATTTGCACCCGCTCATTGCAAGTGGAACTGTGAGGTCATATCGACCATCTAAGGTTCTATAAATCGAGTCTTACATATTTCTACTGTTTTATACACAGAATCTTTCGAAGCAAAAAAGCATAAGAGCTAATGCTTCTAGTGACAATTGGTGCGACTGATTGTAGACAACACATAAACAATCATTTGTAAAGAAACTGTAGACCACAAAAAAAACTAGCTTGTGGGCCAGAGTTTCTCTATGCTTGTCACAGCAAAAACGTTAATTCTCAAGGTTTTTTTTTCACTACCCTGAAACTTAAAATGTTATGTACTTAAAAGGTGTAAGTTGTAGCAAAAAAAAAATTAAGTTTGGTCATTAGATATATTTTGGTTCACCTTGTTGTATTTAATTGTTTGGATTATTTGTCCAAAAACTTGAAATTTTATGACATTTTCTTTAACTCAGCAGTATCTCATTTAATTCTGTTAATACAATTCACCTATCTTCCAACAAGATTAATATTTCATGACATTTGTATGAAAATGTCTAAAGTCAGTCAACTCTAAAATATCATAAAAACACAAAAATTAAATAATGAATTTAGGGATGTGTTAGATTTGAAAATATCGCAATTAAGTCTCAAAAGTAAATTTATTTCTCAAATAATTTATAAAAATGAATGTTACTTCAAGAATTGTGTTATAAAAATGAATGTTACTTCAAGAATTGTGTACTTGCTATGCATAAAAAGTTTTGACATTAAAATTAAAAGTAAGTTTTACAGAAAGTTTAATCAAAACTGTTTCTTAATATTTCTACACACATAGATTTTTTACTCTGGGTTAGAAATATGTTGAAAGTTATTTAGATGACCAAATCCCACTTAATATTTACAACTGTTTTATATAGTCTCATTAAAATCATTACACTCATAAATTCTTTGCTCCTTTAGTATCGCCGTACATTTTTAAATTGGCGTTACAACCCTAGTACAAGACCACCAGAAATTAAAAATTTTAATTGGGACTCATGGAGCTCGTGCAGTGGCACGCAGTCTTCTTTTGCCTAAACACTCTTGTGCATTAGCCTCTCGTTTGGCTTCATGAAAAATACACTAAAAAGGGTTTAAAGATTATTTATCATAGCATTAATATTACCGTACATAGTAATGTCTTAGCTTTCTTTGCCTCGCCATCTTCGGTTTTAACTCAATTGTTTATTTAATTCATAGTTAGACAAACTCATTATATCAAAAGAAAAGGGATCGTAAATTTATCTTAATTAATTTTCTGGTGTTTTAAAAAAAATATATAACAAAAGTTTTCTATCAAACTAGTTAGGGCAGTTGATGCAATTGTTTTATTTTCTTTAAATCATTATTGTTGTTCAATACGAACTCTTTTTGTGTACCCCTACTCCTCCTTAGATGCATACAAATTTTCCTACAATCTCTATGTGGGGCATGACACCAAGGTTCAAGTCACCAGGATATATAATATGAGGATTTATTGTAATTGTGTATGTCTTGTACTAGGGCCATGCCTGTGTAGTGTATTAATTGTAGGTTATACTAGATTCCAACAAATTTGTTAATATTCAGCTGAGCCCACTTCTAAAAATGAACCAAAAACCAAACTTGAAATGAATGTTACATCTTTTTAAGATGGATACCAAATTAAAGGTGTTGGATTCAAAACTCTACTTTAAAATAATTAATTCATTATCATCACGAGGAGTTTCCAGCCATTGTCCAGTTCTGTTTGAAACATACACACTTCCTTCATCCAACTGTCCATTGGTCTTCCCCTTGCCCTCCTGTCGATATCCAACATCTTTGGTATCTTCTCCTACATTCTCCTGACATGGCCGTACCACCTTAGTTGTGACTTTTCTATCCTGTTCGACAGACTCCTCCTCAACTATTCATAATTATTTTATGTTAAAAGTGGGCTCAATTGTTAGTTTTTTGGTCCATGCCAAGTAGATTTATTTAAATTATTATAGAATGTGTCTACCGATTCATGACAAGCTTTAATAGTATATCAATTTAAAGAAACTTCTTTTCACTTTAGTGGTAACCTTATATACATTTTAAGATTGAAGATCTTTAGTAGTAATTAGCTTTAATTGCAATTTGAAAATATCTTGCCATCAATAATTTATTTGCATTATTGTCCACTTTTAAATTTAACGCTCCTCGTGACGGTACAAGTTTACCAATAGAGTTTGTAAAACCTAATGACTACTACTCTGTGATTCAATAAATGTACACCTGTTAAAAATGATCTAGAGTATTGTGAGTTTATTAAATATTTGAAGGGTGCCGCAATAATTCTGGTGTACAGACTCGTTAATTAAAAGTGTCATTGTTTTTTGTGGATGGGACTACTTGTAAATATGTTGAGTTCAGTTAAACTGAGTTTGCGCCCAAGAAAGGAACAGCTGTTGTATTTTTGTTCCAAGCGCAGACTCCAGGCTAGTTGGGTGCATTCGCTTGATTGTAGGTGGCTTTTCTACTATTACTAATGAGCATGCAAAAAAATCAATATAGGTTGCCCCTGTAGGATACATTTTGATATAAAAGTTTTAAGAGGAAAAAAATATACTAAAAACATTGTAAAAAAAAAGTCCTGTTTGAACTGTGGAAGGTTTTTTTCCTACCTTTGCTGTTCAATTTTAACGAGCAGGATGTAGTTAATAAAACAGTTGACAAGTTGATTGTGTGTATTACCTTTTTATTCTCTGACTAGAGATTCCACACTTCCTATTCTAGATCCCTTGTCATATTTAAACCTCAATTCCACAATTTTTCCATGCTTACAACTTTATAAGTAAAAATATCTTATTTGTTTATAAACTATTTTAATTTTTTGTTTGTTTGAAAAGATGACAAGAAAGTGTAGATATTAAAGAATCCAGTGAAATCTCTTGGACAGCTTCCAGGATCAAAAAAAATCCATTATTTTTAAATATATATTTATTTCTTAAAATAAAAATATTGAACCTCTATACTGTTGATATTAATTGAAACAATCTAATTACTGTGGTGTATGCAGGATAATCATGACAAGTGAATAAATTAGTGAACAGTAGGCTTCTGTACTCTAGGCCTGTATGTGCGTGAGCACAGAGTAATGTTAGAACAACAGTGAGGTACCGTAGTCATTACATAGGTTTCATTTTTAGTTAAATCTCACTTTTCGGTGTTATTTTGTGCCTATTCAGAATTACATGTTGTTTGAGGTGTTTAATAATATTTACATAGCGAGACAATTTACACAAAATTAAAAATATATTATTGAAACCTTATATATTTGCTTTAAATTTCGTTGTAAAGTTTGTCTGCAATACTGCCCCATGTTGTGTCGTGAATAAACCCACATCCTACACCAAACAAACATTGTAAGACACTGCTTGTTCATAGAAAAGGTCAAAGACTTGACTAGAAGAGAAAACAAATACTATGTTTATCAGATGCATCAGACTAAAACCGATTTTAATTTAGCCTCTGAGCCAAAACCTTTTAAGTTCGAAAGTAAAATGACCCAAGCTACAGTTGTCTGTCTTTCTCTTGTGACATCATCACAAGGAGAAATAGCATGCTGGCTGCCAGCTACCCGCTCAAGAGAAGTATTTAACTCACAAATCAAGCATTTTGGATTAAACAATTGTTTATATTCAAAATAAATTTGTAAAAGTGGTGTTATTTCATTTTATAGGAGGATTTTGTGTAACAAGATAATTTCATTTTATTTTGCAATTTAAAAAACTGAAATCATATCTAAAGACTATCAAAAGAAAAAGTACCTAATTCCATTTTTGTATGGCACTTTTCGCGTTATCACTTCTCAGTCTCTATAAGTAGGCTATTTTATAAACTTTCCCTAGAGAAGGAACGCAGTACTTTGCGCTAGACATCGTCATTCCTACTATAAAATACTGTATATGGACTGGTGTTCAGAGGTTTTTATGCATAAATATTCATCACTAGCAATGTACGTGTCTGTTATTGGAAAGTTGTTTGGCCGAGGAAATTTTAAGTGCCAGTTTTGAAGAAAAATTCACTATTAATAGGTATCCATATGAGAGATTTTATTGCCTTTGAAAACCTAGAAGTGTTTAACAAATATAATGTGGAATAAATTTACAGGCTCTAAAAGTTAAACAAAACCTACCCAATTCTTAATAGTGCCCTTTTTTTTCAATGCCTGAAAACCCCCCTCTATATGAGAGCTAGTTAGAAATCCCAAATTGTCTTCCTTCACCTCAATACTGGTAAAGATTTTAATCTTGTCTCGCTGTGCAAGCAAAACTATTTCTAAGATGTATATATATATATTTTTTTGTATACATACATTCCTTTTTGTGTCTCTCCCAACATAAGCCCATTCCCTGATGCGGATGTAGCACAGCTATTTGTACACTCATACTTTTTTCAAATAGTCTTGATAATTTATTTTTATCATTCATTACAACTTTATTCGTGGTCATAGTATAGCAATGAACTGGTAGCTTCAGTCCATCAGCTTAAATATGAAGTAAACCGGCCCCGCGATATAGTGGTCAGTGCACCTGGCTACCAACCTATCGGTCCTGGGCTCAATTCCCAGATACCTTAGGGTTTTTTGTTTCTCGAAAGGGGGATTTTCCCAACAGTCACCAGGGTTTGGTTGATTAGGTTAAAGTCAATTTTAAGATCACTCCTGGCTTCATACAGTCTTCATAATTACTATTATCTCATTACGGGTACACAACCCCATAGGTTGACCCTGGGCAATGTTCTGCGCCACCAGAGCATCTAGAAGTCTGCAGACACAGGCAGCCGAATTAGATGTATCTCTTACGATCAAAGATGTCATATGCTGTGTGTGTGTGTATATATATAAAGAGAGAGAGATCTAATTCTGCTGCCTGTGTGTTCACACTTCTAGATGCTCTGGTGGCACAGAACGTGTGTGTGTACATATACAACGTGTATCTAAAACATTGCATCAAACTTTGGCAGGATATTCCTTGGGTGAAAATAGAATAATTCACATCAGCAACCTAGGGTCCATCTTAAATATTAAGGGCAGTACGCACCCCTAAAGATAGAGCTAAAAACGACTGTTGTGTGAAATATTATGAAAACTGCTTAAAGTATTACAACGAATATTTGTATACTACTTATTGAAACCTTGATCGTTAATAAACTAAATGTGCTGTTACCGCTACCCACCCCCGTCATGTAAAAAAGGGGGGGTTGTAAGACTTTTCTGCAATAAAATATGTCAGAGTAAGTATTGCCAATTTTGACTTAAGATTACAAAACATGGAGTAAAAATTAACAAAAAAGGTGTCTTGAAGAAACTGTCTAGCTTTCCCCGTTTCCGAAATAATCACACAAGTTTGAGCTCGGAGACAAATGTATCTAACAAAGCTAGCAACACAGATATACTGGCTCCCTACCTGGCGGGAATTAACACTTGTCTTTGAAATCAAACGCATTATCTCAGAAACGAGGAAAGCTAAACAGTTTCTCCAAGGCACCTTTTTTGTTAATTTTTACTCCATGTTTTGTAATCTTATGTCAAAATCGATAATACTTACTCTGACATATTTTATTGCAGAAAAAAGTGTTACAACCCCCTCCTTTTTACATGATGTGGGTGGGTAACGGTAACAGCACATTTAGTTTATTAATGATCAAGGTTTCAATAAGTAGTATACAAATATTCGTTGTAATACCCTAAGCAGTTTTCATAATATTTCGCACAAGTAGTTTTTAGCTCTATCTTTAAGGGTGCGTACTGCCCTTAATATTTAAGATGGACCCTAGGTTGCTTATGTGAATTATTATATTTTCACCCAAGGAGTAGCCTGCCAAAGTTTGATGCAATGTTTTAGATACACGTTGTATACACATACATTTAAATTTAAAAAAACCACGAATAACTCAGCCCAAAAGGCACACATAGCTTGTTTGAACCAAAAGTAATACAAAATTCTTATACACTTACATTTGGAAAACTATGCTAATACCATTAAATTGTGTTCAAAGTTTTGGCGTACAGCGCAGGGAAAGCAAAGCTGTCCTAGCATGCATGTACAACAGGTTGCATAGGAGTTAGGTGTGTAGCACTGCACATGTAATATTGGCAAGCACTTTCTGTGTTGTAGGACTGTTAAATGATAACTCTCAAACGTATTCACATTTCTAGATGAATTGGTCTGTAGTGCCGCGTGCCTAGCTCCTATGCAACCTTTTGTACACGCATGCTTGAACAGCTTTGCTCTCCTGGCGCTGTACACACCAAAACTTTGAACACAATTTAATGGTATTTGCTTAGTTTTCCAAATGTACATGTATAGGGATTTTATATTATTTTTTGTTCAAAAAAACTATATGTTCATTTAGGGCTTTGAGTTTTGAACACCCTAAATGTATATATTCAGATTGGCTTAAAGTACAATGGTTCATTGATAGATGACATCACAATAATTTATTGCAATGAAACGATTTACATCCGCACCAGGGAACATTTGAGAAAAAAAAAAATACTTCCACTGCCTGCACCAGGGAAAGGGTGAGTTACTCCACCCTTAACCGTTCTTTTAGCAAGTTGCATTGTGCATTTCTCTCCCCCGGGTAAATATTTATAAAGTAGCAGTTCTGCACAAAACTTAGATTAAAGTCTTACTGTGGATTCACACATTCGCCATAAAAATGGTCACGTGACACGCTCTAAGCCAATCACAAGATTTCCACTTAATCGGCGCGAGCTGTTCTTCTATTCTCTACTTTGTTTACTCTGCCCAAGATGTTAGGCAAAGGAGAACCAATCATCTTAAATCATTTGACAACGCATGCTCTCTACAGTCAGAAACTAGCAGACAACTTCGTTGGCCGTTGTAAGCAGATTTGAAATAACCCGTTAATGTAAAATGTATGTATCGATGTATTGGATTGGGCCACGACACAGCATTATAATTTGTAAACATCAGGACAATGATCTAAAATATAGGTCTATCTACTAGAAAATAAAATCTGTTGATAGCTGTTTTACGTTAGTGTTGCAGTGCATCATGGGTCAGCTTAAAGTGTGTAAATATCTGCGCCTCTGAGGCAGATTCTGCTTTCTATTTTTGGCTAACGTGTGAATCAAGCTTAACGATGCCAATCTGCCCTTGAGGCAAATCTGTGACTAAGCAATGCACAAATCAAATCTACTGATTTTGTTATGAAAAACAGTATGTTGGTTATTAATGTTATTAAAACCAATTTTAATATAGTCATACATCAAGTCATGTTATCTGCAGTTGTCACTTTTGATAGATATTATCAATACTTACAAATAATATAATAATTTGCTATCAATTTTGGCCGCAAAGAAATGTGTGAATTTTCTAAAAACAGAAAGCAGGGTACTTCTTAATCCTCCTGGTCAAAAGGTTCAACTTTTCAATAACGAACCAAGTATCCGATAGAATTTAAAAATATGCAATAGTTGATTTTCACTTACTAATGATTTGGTGTGTGCTAAGGTTTTAAATAAGTAACATAAAATCAAGAAATATATATGTTAAAATACAACTAAAGATGATGATAATAAAAATCAAACTAGACCATTTTCCAAACACGTATCAGTGTAAGGGATTAATCTTGCATTTAATGAATTATTGTTACATGTATTTTACATCTAGAATGAGACTGGCGCCTTGAGCTAACAGCTTCCGACCTAGCGGAACTAGGATAGTTCACCAGTGGTACTTGTGGTTCCTGTGTCTCTCTGAAAACAGAAACAATTTATGGTATTGCTTTCTTTATATAAATTGGTCTTTAGTGGTAAAACGAGGGATCTCTTATGTTTTAACAAACAAGCTTTTTTTCACACAGTGTTCACCACCTGTTCAGGTTATAAACAAAATATAAACTAATTACTACACCAGTGAGTAGGGAGTTTGTATTTTAGCACAGTGTTTTATGTGTTTGAGCTGTAAGCTTATGTACTAATGATGCTAATTGTTTTAGGGATTAGGAAGGTTATATTTAGAGGAAGTGTAATCGCATTTGTGTGGAGGGAGGGTGGAAACCCATTTAGGAAAAACCACCCTCAGTAGACGCGACAGAAATTAGAACCTCAATCTCCTCGTAATCGGCAGTCTAGTCTACTGCCAGAGTTACATGTTAGACCAGGCAGACACTGGAATTGGGAAGCTTAGATTTGGAGGAAGTGTACTCGCATTTGTGTTGAAAAAGAGTGGAAAACCATTTAAGAAAATACCTCTCGGTACACCCAACAAGGTTCCAACCCCCCTCCCCCCAGTCTATTATGAAAGTGGTGCTTTAGAGCATTTAACCACAATGAAGCTGGCCACACACAAGTTATTTAACAGTTAAATCTGATATGGATGAGGATAATTTAGAGGAGATGCACTCACATTAGTGTGGGAAGGGTATAGAAAAACCACCTATAGTTCACCAGGTGGAGAAGTTTACCTCGGCTTCTCTGTCAATTGAATGCCGAGCCTAACACCTTCGCCCACATGACCAGAAGAAGGGATATCGGAGAGTAGATAAAAGGGCACATGAATATTTATTTATTTTAAATTACCTTTCATTCTGTTTTATAGATGCAAGTGGCTAACACACGGCTGACTATATGGGACTGATCTAAAGTTTACGTAACCAAGAATATTATTGATGTTTAAGTTTTCGTCTCTCACAGAACTTGCACTTTAAAAGTAATAAAGTGTCTACACTTACTTATCTTGCCATAGTTCATGACGTAGAACAGAACCATTGAACAAGCCACCACTTGGAAGAACGGAGCCACTCCTGTCCGCTTGGGTTGGGCGTACTTGTGCTGCCATCGCCAAAACGCTGTCAACAAAAATTCCACTGTGTACTTGACTTGCTTGAATTGATAGTTAAATTTTTTTGTTTACTGTCCAAACTATTTCACAGCGACCAAACTAATTTATTGGCAGAAAATGTATCCCAACTCTGATCCAAATACATTTACTTGTTCTTTTTTTATACATATATTTTTTGGCACATAACATGCTCATAAAAAATATCTGAATTTAAGTTGTTAGGTGTGAATTTGGTAATGGTATTTATGGATGTGTACATAGGGGTACCTAAGATTGATGAATGGGGGTAGGGGGGTCAGCCCCGAGAGGTATACGAGGTACACAAGTAAAAAAGAGGGTTCATTTTTAGTGGCTAAGTGATGATTTATGACTATAATAAATAATCACTTGCAATTCAGTTAAAACTAAAACCCTAAAATAGGATTAGACTAACACAATACAAGTTCATTTAGAAACATTGGTTTAACAGCAAACTAACTTAAGGACAATGTCCAATTACAACATTAATTTAGTCTAAATTCCAATCGACAAGGTGATTTTGCCAGTTCATCTAGAACTTCGTCCGGAAAAATGCTTATTTCTTGATGTATGTTTAACATCACTAGGCCATTCAGTCTTTGCTGACCTGTTGTATTTCTCAAGTAAGTTTTTAATCTCCGAAGAGTTGAGAATGATCTTTCACTGGTGCTTGTTGACACTGGCAAGGTTACTAAGATTTTCAAAAAAGTACTGATCAATGGGAATATTTCTTCATTGCAGGAAACACAATAGTTAAAAGCCTTTCTTGAACTTGTTTTTCAATTTATTCATTCTTTCGTACCACATATAAAGTTCCCCAATTGCTGCCATATCACTAAACTGCAAATCTTGTCTGTAAAAAAACCCCCAGCTTTTCCATCTGTTCCTTCTCTACTTCAGTGATAACCGATTCTTCTTTTGGCATCAGGCACATAAAACTGCCAAGCACTTCTTGATGGTCAAGAAATGAGTTTTTAATTGACTCTCAAAGTGTTTTAGCTGATTCGTAAATAGCTGAAAACTCAATTTCAGAGTTTGTTCTTATTTCATTAATTATTTCCTTGAGCCAATTTACCATGTTAATGGCAGCTATAAGATCTACATTCTCAAGTTGCAATGCTCGGCAAAGTGGTAAAGCTCAAAGAGAAAACCTTTACTAACACCTGTAGAGTAATTAAAAAATATGAATTTTGTATGGCACACTGAAGTTGAACTGCTTGTGATGATTTTTTTTTTACCCTACTAAAACACTGAACAATTCGCATTATATTATGAATAATTTGAGTGATTATTAATAATGGGCAGGTTTTTAAAAATTGTGCATTTGTTTTTTTTTTATCAATTAGGGGAAGGGGGNGTTAAACCACCAAACTCCCCCTTGGTTACATCACTGGATGTGTAGAAGGCACACAACAGTGTAGATTGAAATACATTTTGGAAAGCGGTAGAGAAGGTCAAAGTGGAAAGAGGAGTTGTACTGTAATGAAAGTGAAGAATATGTATGAGTTGTGTTCAGACAGGAAGAGGTGGTCAAAGTGGTTGGTTCCAAATAAAAAATAAAGTAAAGTAGTGGAGTGCCCTCTCACCACTACTATTTGTAATGGTAAATGGAAATGGTTATTAATAAAGTGGCCGGAAAACTCGGGGAGGAACTAGATTAAAGCCATGTTGTTTGCTGGTGACTTGATGGTATAGGAGGAGAAGGAAGAGGAAGTACAGGAACAACTACAAGAATGGAATGAGGAAGTAAAAGAGTGTGGAATGAACTTTAGCATGGCAAAATTGTAAAGTAGTGGTAGTGACAAGGAAGAAGATAAGGCCTAGTAAAGCTATAAAGTTGGATGGAGTGGAGCTGAGAAAAAGTACAGATTGTAAAATATCTTGTAAGCGTGGTTTGAGGCGAAATGTGGAAGAAGAGAACAGGGAGGGTTGTTCAATAGGTGTGTAAGAGACCTGCTATGGAGAAGAGAAAGAGAAGTGCTCGTGAAGTGTAAGGAAGTGCTGTAAAGGGTGTACTATGTACCAACAATCACATATTATTCAGCAAAAACAAGGACATTGAATGTAAGAGAAACAAGGAAAATGGAGGCCATGGGAATGAAGTTATCTGAGAAAGGGTGGGAGTACAGAGAGTACATGAAATAGTAGAGGAAGAAAGACTGCCAAAGGCCAGGAGAGAATAACAGATAAAGTGTGCAGGTGAGAGGAAAATCATGGAGGCAAGAATTATGAAAGAGAAGAGGAAGATGGAGGCATTTTATTAAACTGAGCCAGCCACAGTCTGTACGGTTGATTATGGTGATGATGGGGTAGTTTTTATATCATTCCAAAGATAGACACTGAAATATCGTGATATATATTTTAACTACATTTAATAGGTATTAAAATACTTTTTAAGTTCATTGTGAAACAATAAATGCCCCTCTCGGTTGGACTTTACCTTCTAGGTAGTGTGTTTTTTCAATATGGGGGAGAGAAATGACTATGTCATTCAACACTGGGGTTCCGGGGTATATCATGGTTTCGACCCCACCCTATGCAGGAAGGGTTACTTAGCGAGATCTCTTTTGATTAAGTGCAACCTCAAAGGGATATAGTTGGACATGCTTCAACAAACTCGAGGACTTCTCCATGGAGTCCCAGGATCGATAGCCTCAGAGCTAGTGTATTATTATTATTATTTATATTATCATTATCATCATCATCATTATTATTTATTAATTATTATTATTATTATAATTAGCACCGCGTCTTACTACCCATTCGGGTTATAGGCACTTACGCTAATGTGTAATGGTAGGGTGATTGTGAGATGAAAATGGTGGACCTACAGTTTAACGTGGAATCCGAACCACGGTGGAGGCCTGGCATTCCACACGTTCACAAGTTGTGATTAATACACTTCTTGTCAGAGGTGAAGGAAGGGTTTTGCAATCAGATAGATCTGTGCCAGGACCGAGGATTGAACCCTGGACCCCAGCACAGAAGTCTGATACCTCACCCCTAGACCACCAGGTCCCCACTAGTGTATTATCATCTGTCTCGGGGCTTTGGCGATGACCTGGACATACAGCTGGGCTGTAGGCCCCCCCTGCAGCGTCAGGCGTTGACGAGTGCAATTAGTTAATATAATTAATAACTATTGGAAACTAGAGGGGGTCTCTTCTTAACAGAGGGTAAGTCAGTCAATTAGAACCTACCCTCGTCCTCGAAATCCAAAGGAGATACGCTAATTTTTGAGCCTAGTAGGATTCTATATTAGATTTATTCTAAATTATTCAAAATTAGCTAAACTCATCACTTCCTTGATCAATAATGATATCAAATTTGACTGGAAGAATGAGATTCTTTGATACCTTAAGGTGAAGTCTCTGTTCAAAACCTGTTTTGAAGTACCCTGATTTTAATGAACCATTTATTGTGACATGCGACAGTTGTTCCATTAGTGGAGTATTATCTCAGAAAGTGCAAGGCAAGGAACACCTTATACATTTATTTTCACGACAGTTAAACAAAGGCAAGACGAACTAAGTACTCGACCACTGAACGAGAATGTCTAGCTGAGCTGTCATGTTTGCCATTAAGAAACTTAGGTGTTATTTATATGGTCGAAAGTTCAAAAGTGTGACTGACCATAGACCCTTGAAATGGCTTCTAAATTTGAAAGACCCTAGTTCACGCATTACTAGGTGGTCTTTGTTACTTTCGGAACATTACTTTGAAATTGAATACTCTCATGATCGCTCTATTGGCCAAGCAGATGCTCTGTCAAGGGTACCTGTTAACTCCCTAACCCCAACTAAGAAAAAGGCACGTGACCAACCCTGATTTAGTCAGAGAGCCGAACCTGAGAGTGATGACACAGCGCACTCCGCGACCGGGCTGTGACCACCCATGAGGGTGATTGACCAGTGAACCTCTAAGCACAGTTGAGTGGTATACTAATCTCAATTATCAAAGTAAAAATGTGATGTTTGTGTAGTCTTTAACCAAAGATAAATAAAAATAATGTCTCACAAATTTTTTTTAACTGGAATAGTGTAAGTTGATCTTTTAATGTCTCAATATTGTCTCACTTAAATCTAATTTGGTTTGCACTACCCAATAGCCTATCACCTTAAGATGAAATAACTTAACCCCTTAATAGTGTAACAATAAAAGAATGTGTGTGTGTGTGTGTGTGTCTAGATATAATATTACATCGAGTTGCAGTCTTAATAAAATAATATTGCAATATTTATAGAGCCTATATAATGGATGGAAACACTTCTTGGACCTGGAAGTCAGGGAGTTTTAAAATAGTTTGGCTAAACATGCTGATTATATTAGCTATTAAAAAACAATAGCAGCCCTGCATTCAACAAAAATCAATAGCTTTTTAACAAGTATCATCAATGAAAACAATTTGAGTTTCATATCAACTCAAATATTGAACAAAATATAGCAATATTTTAAGTATCATACCTCGGCTAATGCTTCCGACTACAGCACTGGGAGATTTATTCCGGCGACCTAACCAACTTCCGATCTCATTCAGCTTCAACTGACCAAATGGTGTGTCGGCTGCAACAAAATTGTTTCAAATGTTGGCAAACAAGAATAGTTTTTTAAAAATGTGTGTGGAATTCACCTTTTTATCTGATTTTAAATATAGGTAGTAACAAATATTATGAAAAAATTATATTGGATTAAATTATTTGTGAGACTAAGAAGACATAATTTAGCAATGATACTCTAGGCCCTAGGGTATATCTCTAATTGGAACATGGAATATGGTATGTTAGTTATTAAGCCTAAAAAACACATTCGGAAATAACCATAGTAATCTATTATTAGGCCTAGTTTTTCATCTAGCAGAACATAATTATAATTGATACATCTTATTGTGAGGAGTAATTGAAAGGAATTAAAGTAATTATAAACAAATGTTTCATATACAATGCAATAATAAATTTAACTTACGTTTCCCATAAAACCGAGCAGGATCATAAGGTCCATGGACCTTAGGATTATATTCAATAGGATAATCGCCTATCGCCATTTTGTCAGACGAAAAAGATCACAGATAAATAAAAGAAAGGGCTCACCAATCACAATCTATGAGGCCCACCGTTGCCTACGCTAAGCTTATCACATAAATCACATTATTCCAATAACTTAACTTCCAGAGCTCATATAAGCAGCAGTTAATTAAACCAAATTACAATCATGGATAACGTTGTAAGATTTAATTTATTTAGGTTGGGGTTATATTCACGCATAGCTTATAATTAAAGTGAATAGTCCATAGTTTATAGTGCCCAATTTAAAATTAAAATAAAATATGAGTCACGTCCAGAAAGTAAGAGTACTGGTTGCCCTCTCGTGATGTGAGAATTTTTTTTTTCCAGAGTTGGCAACACTGAGTGGTAGTAGGGGTTCTTCTGAACACAACGAGCACAGGTGGACCTCGTTTGTGTGAAATATTGAACCGTGAATTTCAAAGCTCCGCACTTGAAAGACATAGAGATGAGTGCATTTTAACAAATTAGTTTAATTAAACAAAAGGCAGAGATAGGTACAAAGAAGATCTTAAGAACACAAACCAATATACACTAAAACAGTCCTTACACTGTTCAAGTTAATTAGCCATACAGATTGTTAAATAATAGATACTCTCTAGGCATGAGTATGGCGTAAAGCGCCCACTAAATTGACAGACAGGTTAAGTTATGTAAGTTCCAATCTGTTGGCTGTCGGCTCCAGACATAGATGGATCGGCCGAAAATATATAACAATTTTAATAGTACGAGGGAAATTTCAATTCAGTGTTCTCGCCTTACTTAGTCATGAGCTGGCGCATGACCTATTGGTCTATGCCAGATGGACAGAAGTGACCCACGAGTTGAGCAACGAAACTGGTGAACAACTTAAGTCAAATATAGTAAACAACATTAGCCATGCCAGATGGGCTAAAGTGACCCACAAGTTGATCACCGAGACTGATGAACAACATGAGTTAAATGTAGTAAGTAACATGAGCCATGCCAGATTGGCAGAAGTGACCCACAAGTTGAGCACCAAAACTGGTGAACAACACAAGTTAAATATACCTAACTAGTTATTAACATTAGGCCCTGAACAATCTGAACAGCCCCTTTCCCGACTAACTGCCTCGCAGACTACAACATGGTCATGGAGGCTAAGATGTGGGAATCATCCCCATAGACTGCTGATCTTAAGGACCAAGCAGAAAACATGTGAAATACTAAATGACTCTACGCCAAGTAACCTAAGTGGACTAAGTGGACTAACCGTCTCGTAGACTATAACATGGTAATGTGGGCTAAGATGTGGGAATCATCTCTATTTAAACTGCTGATCTTAAGGACCAAGCAGAAAACATGTGAAATACTAAATTACTTCACGCCAAGTAACCTAAGTGGACTAACCGCCTCGCAGACTAAAACATGGTCATGCGGGCTAAGATGTGGGAATCATCCCTATTTAAACTGCTGGTCTTAAGGACCAAGCAGAAAACATGTGTAATGCTAAATGACTTCACGTCTAGTCATAGAAAGCTAACCTAAACAACAAACGATATTAATAGTGTGAGAAGCTAATCCTCTCGACAATTTATACAAAAAACAACAACTAATATTCCAGCTTGGCCATATAGCCGTCTACTCCCTACGAACTTGAACGATTAATCAAACTCGATATTACTTTCGCCGGTCCGGTCGGTCCCTCGCCGTCATCTTCGTGACCACTGGTTGCATGAAGTTGAGTCGATGAGAGAACTTCGGAGAGTGTTGACTATCCTGAAGGTGATGAATAATTGTAATCGTCTTTTTGCCTAGCGTGCCCAGGAGTTTTATAGTAGTTGAACGCAAAGTATCCTGGGAAGTAAAGAAGGGGGGAGCAATCCCATTCCTGGGTATTGGTCACGTAGGCCCAAGTAAACGAGGCTTCAACGGATGAGCATGCCATGCAGTGCAGTCAGTTGTTGTAGATGCTTGGCCCGGTTAAGTGAAGTGCTGCGAGAACGGCGAGGGAGGGTAAGACTTCTGATGGCGCCGGTCTTCTTCCATGCAGTATGCGAGACGTGGTATGTAACACATGCAGAATTTTATATGAATACACTTGCATTTATATTAGGGTATAATATATGTGTCCTTGTGCAGTGATTAAGCGCAATAATTTTGGACAATACAGGGCTAAATTGGTTAGCCCGTTACAATATGTCGATAAGAAATCCCGCCAAGTGCGAGGTGCGCGCTGTCATCAGATTCATTCTCGCTGAAGGAAAAACACCGACTGAAATTGTTTCACGGATCAAAATTGTTTATGGCGAAGGTGTTATGAACCAAACGAATGTGTTTAAGTGGTGTCGTGAGTTTAATGAAGGCAGAACGAATGTTCATGACGATCAGAGGTGTGGAAGACCTTCCATTTTGACCGATGAGTTGGCGCAAAAAATCGAGAAAACTGTTCGTGAAGACCGCCGATTGACAGTGGATGACATTTCTGCGATGTTTCCACAACTCTCCAGATCTCTCTTACATGAAACAATTACAGAAACACTGGGATTCCGAAAATTGTGCGCAAGATGGATCCCAAAACAACTGACAGAGCAGCACAGCCTGCATAGAACGGGAAGGCGACTACATGGAGAAATAACTGACATATTTACCAACAAAATCTTGTAATTTTGTTTTGAATACAATTTTTCTTTTAAATAGAAAAATCGAGTACTCTTACTTTCTGGACGTGCCTCGTAGATTATAGTGAGTGAACTGTATTGAACATGTTTCAAGTTCAAGGGTTGTCTATGCTCAAATCTACACATTGCGTATATTATAAGGTTAAATCAACTGAATACAACCTGCACTATTCACAATGCTTCAATTATAAATATACTTGCATGTCTGTGGTCCATTGCAAAGCATGAAGTAGTATCGAAAGAGGCAAATATGGTTTGTTAACGCCAATATACTTTTATGGGCGTGAAGCGTGGGTTTGTCAGGATAAACATAAGAGCAAGGTTGTAGCCCAAACTCTCGGATTAGAGGGGCCCAAATACAAATAATGGAAATCAACAAAAAGATAAGTTAAAATATGTAAATTAGAGTGGGCAGTGAGAGTAATTATTATTGATGATGCTGGACCCGTAATACGTCCCAATGCAAAAAAAAAAGGAAACACGGTCTTCCTTACAACAAAATATAAATATAAGTAGAAAGATTAAGTTACAAGGGGAGATGCCAGGGTAATATGATTGCATAAACTAGGGATAACCAGACTTAATTATATATATAAAGACGGCAGGTCAAAAAATAGAGTTTTATTATATGAATGCAATATTTAACAATATGATATATTTGGGCGTAATATTCACATATTCTTTTTATTTTTGATATGATTTTATATTACAACTTAATATTATAAATGCCCTTTCACCAGTAATTCCTTGACACATAGCAAGATTAAAAAAAAATTTAAATGTAGCAAAAATTTTAATTTATATTTTATGTTTATGAAAATCATACTCAACGTCTAGCATAAATAATTTCGACATCTTGTTCATACAGACATCTCTAAAAGGTAAAGTCTTTTACTTTTATCATTGTGAACTCCAAATAGAATAGTTTACTTTTTTATATTTATACACAACTAACAATATTTCGCGCATTAACATTTGAATGTTCTGGCACAATGTCCGTACTGAATCCTTCACAATAAATCAAAATAAATATTTATAATTCCTAAGTCATAAGTCTAAGTTTAAATTTAATGTTTTTAGAACACATAGTTTACGCATGGCATTACCATTAATATGAAAATGTTCTGTCTTAAAGTCCTGACTTACATCTTCCAAAAATATCTTTAATAATTTACAAGTCATAAATAGAATTTAAGTTCATTAAATACTCTAAGTTTAATGTTTTCACAACAAATAGTTCACGCATGACATTATCATTAATATGAAAATGTTCTTGACTTAATGTCCTTACTTAAATCTTCCAAACATATCATTAATAATTTACAAGTCATAAATAAACTTTAAGTTCGTTAAATATTCTAAGTTTAAATTTGATGTTCACACACCACATACTTTGAAAAAAAAAATATATATAAATAAATATGTAAATAAATATCCGAAAGAGAATTTTGATATAAAAAAAAATATAAGAAAAATATATTATGCCAAAAATGAATTTCTCCTTACATCTTTTCTATTAAACAAGTCCTTGAAGCCTAAGCTTCGTCCGTCTGCTTCCAGACCTGGCCTAAGAGTGACGCCATAGTTTCCTGGGCGGTCTTTTATACGGTGCAAACTCCATGAACACAAGAGACAGGATCCACAAAGGAAGGGGGGGGGGGAACGTGCGTGACCATGGAAACATCTGTATTTTTCTAGAAGCCGAACTCGTGTATTCTAGAAAGAAAATTCTCTTCTTCTGGGGTTGGCGTCGGTTGGCACTATGCTAGCGAACTCTAGCGGGGCGTGTCCGGACTCTTATTTCACAAAGGCAGTCGTTGACTGGGTGAAGTAGGGGCTGGATGTGTTTATGTTTTCTCGACTGTAGCCGGGATGGTGATATTGGGTAAGTAATATTTTGATGACTCGTTGACTAACATTAGCTTGTAGCCATATGAATGCTACAAGGTTAGTGTGGTTGGAATAATATATCTAATAAATGTATGCGGAAAAACTCGTATGGACATAGTCAGTAAAGAATGGATGCTGAATAAGTGCGGTTTGAAAGTTAATCCAACAGGTCAATGTGAAGTAAGCATATGGCCATGTTGAGAGGACGAGTGTGGGTCAAGTGACGAGGGAAATATATAAAGGTAAAATGTGTGGATCAAAAGCAAGAGGTAAACCATGTAAGACATTGTTATAGGTTGTAGCTGAATGTATAAAAAAGAGAAACATTAATGTTGAATTCACACTGAGAAGACTGTGCGCTGACTGTATGACAGCTGTGTCATGCTGTAGAAAATCTCGAAAGGTTAATTTCCACATGAGTAACCATGTAAGACCGTTGTTTGATTCACATCAAGAGGTATGTGCACCGACCGTGCTCCTACTGTGTTGTCTAGGATTGCTTCACGATGGTACTCCCAAGGTCACGGTCTAGACGGCCCAGCATAGTAGGCACACAACCCTGTGAGTTTTAATTGAAATCTGGGCGCCCTATGGGTAACCACATGTCGTTTCTCCTAGTTTGGCTTCTTCCGGCAAGCGCGAACCTTCACGAAGTTTCTTATCTACAATCTGACAATGCCTGGAGAATATTCCAATACAACTATCATGTGTAGCCTTTATGGCAGAAGGAAACTTAATAATTTTGGCACAAATGTATAGTTTGCAACATAAAAAATATAATGATTTCATTAAATGAGTTATTTGGAAGGAAATTACAGACAAACTCAATCTCAAAAGTAACTATGGTGACCAAAACAATCAGAGAATTGTAACGACATGAAAAAGCCGACGCAGTCTTGTGAGTGGAATTGTAGTGACACGACACCACCGGTGCACAGTCATGTGAGTGTGATTGGAAGAGACACGACACAGCCAGCGCACAGATCTCTTAATGAGAATCCAATCTAAGAGTTTTAAAAACAAAAGAGCATAAATGACTCGGTGTATGGATGTTGTTGGAGTGAAGGGAGTATGAAAGGATAAGGAAGTGTGGAGAAAGTTTGAGTGAGAATGAATTAAGTACGGAGTTTTTTTAGTTATATGCACAGTTTCTTGCCTACTCCGTAAGGAAATGGCGTGATTATTTATGTATGTGTGTATAATTGAAAAGAAAGTTTTCTAAATTTTTGAACAGTATATACTACGCACCCTTCGTTAGAAGATACATGATTATAAATCCAGCCTTATATTTGGTAAGAAGAGTATTTACTATTATTTTATACATTTTTACTTACTCCATGGCATAGTGGAAAAGAAAACAGAGATGTCATCGAGATACTGAAAATAATTTTGGAGAGAGTGCTGGAAGTCAAGGAAGGCCTACATTAGTTTCATCGACTGGCAAAAGGCGTTCAATGGTGTTAAGTGGAAGAAACTGATGGCAATACGTAAGATGATCAGCATCAACTGCAGGGACAGAAGGCTGATTGCAAACCTGTACCTTAGACAGCGAATGAAGGTAAGGCTGAATGATGGAAATACCAACAGAGTATAAATAGGCAGAGGAGTGAGGCAGGGATACTGTTTGTCACCTAGTCGGTTCAACTTGTGTGAAGAGTGGTTGGTCAGGGACGTGGCAATTTCAAGATAGGAGGACACGTCATCGACACAACAAAATACGCATATGATCTAGCATTACTGGCCAAAGATAAATAAGAGTTTCAGGGAGTGATGGTCCAGCTGGTGAAGAAAGAAGATATGATATGATTATAAAGATCAACATTGAGAAGTCAAAAGTGAGGGTGATTTCAAAAAATAAAGAAACACTGAAAATCAAAACTGGAAACCAAGAGTGGAAAAACATAAATTAGTTCAAGTACCCAGGAGTCTTCTGACAAGGGATGCCTACTGCACCAAGGAAATTAGGTCGAGGATCACCATGGCCAAGGAGGCTTTAAACAAGCTTTCTGCTGACCAGTAAGTTGAGATTGGGTTGGAATTGAGGAAGAAACTGATTGAATGTTACATTTGGAGCATCGCGCTGCAAGGCCGTAGCCTCACAGTAATTTCGAGGGTTGGGGAGGGGTTAGTGGGACAACCCCCAATCGCCAGAGGCTATAAAAAATTATAGGTGATAAACAGTTCTAGAAGCTATCTGAAGTGTTTTTTATGGCAACATAACCCCCTAACTGCCGGAGGCAAGGACAAACTCTAAATATTAAACACCTCTTGAAGCTCTCTAAAGTGGTTTCTTTTATGATAACATGACCACTTATATTTAAAATTGGTTATTAGCTTGTATATTGGTTTCAGAAATCATATTATGTTGAAAGTTCGATAAGTATAATGAACAAGGTATCTTAAAACTTGATTACATACGTTTGAATGACAAACTTTGAATAGTTGCCATGCATTCAAACTATCACTTAGGTTATAGGCTTGTGGAAAGTATTATTATAATAATACCTGTTTTTGTTAAAATGGCTCATATCTTTCAGAAACCATATTATGTTGAAATTTTGATAACTATAATGAAACAAGTTAGCTAAAAACTGTATTACATTTGTTTAAATGACACACTTTGTGTCTTACGTTCAAATGATAATTTAGGTTATTGGCTTGTAGGAAGTACAGTATCCACTAAACCCTGATTTTAGTAATAATCCTAATCTGTAAGGCTTTATTTCGTACTAGAATACTATCATATATATAATATTTTGGTAGGATGAACGGCAATTTACAACACAAGTAGAAATTTACTTCTGTAAGGTCTTTTATCTTAACTTAACACAGCTATAGGGTAGGATTCTAGTAAGAGATACAGCCTTACAAGTAAGCTTCCTTTAAAAATCTTCGTACATATTAGGCTACAGCAACTTATTTAAAGAAAAAACTGACCCGTTTTGAACTTTTGTATGCTCTTAAAAGCTTTAACTAACATATTTATATAATTTAACCACTCAAACATTGATGTATCTCATATATTCAATCAAATTAATGAACAATGTCAAAATGCCACATTGCCTTGTATGGGTAAAAGAGAGAAAGAGATACCCGAAAGTTTCTTTCTTTTTTACACAATGGTATGCAGACGACAGCTCGAAAATTTCAGCCACAGATGTCCATCCAGTTATATTATAGAGATCAATGCTTTTATATAATTCACTGTTATAATGTTTATTTAAAATTGGCTAGCTGTCAGGGAGCACCGAAGAATCCGTAGATATACTTTAGTTCAAATTGAAATACACTATGTAGTTCGAGAACTATTGACAGAGGTAAATAAACTGCTAATACCTGTGAACTGAATATTACTCTGAGTTGTTCGGCCATCTTTATGTATAATCGCATGCGCTTAACTAAAAAACATTGTTTTAATAAACGTTCCTATTCTAGTATGCGCTTGCTTTTCGTTTCTGCTCATATTTGTTTATATTGATGGACGTGGTGTCTAACTACACAAAATATTTTCCATTAGTCGACAGAAGAAAGTATTATAGAATGGAAACTTCAGTCAATGAAATGGAAGATAACAATATGGAGGCTTCAGTGATTGGTTTGGAAATGTCAGTGCAACAAACCAACAAAAGGTTAGAATCTATAGTTTGGCAGCTGAACCATTACGACGCGAGGGGCGTGTGCGGGACAGAGGAGATGTTCTTTACAAATCTTCTGCAGAATGTGAATCAGGTCAGAGAAGAGTACGAGAATTTGAGGCTTGAAATATTGGAGATTCAGCGGTTACAGAAACAGCTCTCGTCTACTTTAAAGCACGAAATACGTCAAGTACAAGGAACATTCAGTACCCTGAGGGAGAAGGTTATCGGTAAAGCTGTGTGCAGTGACAAGACTTTTTAAAACTTGTTTTCCATACTCATTGTTATGTGCCAAAAATATGTCTCACATATAATGTTCTTTGCTCAAATAAACTGTTCTAAATCTTTTCATATATACCCTTGTAAAGTATTTTAAAATCTGTGTAAGGTTTTGTAATAATAGGACCCTTGTATTTTATGTTTAAGGGGGAAAAATTAATAAGTCTTAGGTAAGGCCTAGTCATCAAATCTAGCACATCTCTTAACAGGCTAATTTATTGTACTGAGATCACTATCAACATATGTTCTTTTTAAGTCAACAAGTCGAAGGTTGATGCGAAGAGATTTCTATTCATCTGGAGCTAGGTATGCACTCAGACGTTCGGCTTATTAGTGCTGCCTGTACCATCTGGTAGAAATCCCATGTACTAGGGGAGTTCAGAAAGTGTGGTGGATCCCTATTGCCTTTCACACTAAGTTTATATGAGCAAGCGCAAAGGGACCTACCAATTTTGCCGGGAAAGGTATCACATACTACCTTGCAGGGTTCTTTTACATGCCACAATTAACATGGGACTGCCGGCTTTATTTCCCCTCCGAAGAAAGTTGTGCTAAAGATTTTTTCTCACTCAAGAAAAATCTGTCGTCCCCTGCCGAGTTTGAACCCACGAACATCGGGTTCTGAGGTGAGCACTTTACCCCAAAAACACAGAGGTCGACGAACATGTTATGTTCACATAATGTAAAGAAACATGGTGCAAACAGGATTTATTTTATGTAAAAAGTTATGCGACATAACAATGTTAAGCAAAAAAAAAAAACAGCCAATGAAGTTGTACTGTTTGAAAGAATGTTCACATAAATATAGCTCTAGGATTTAATTTCGATAGCTTTGTATACTAAAAAAAAAGCTTAATGAAGCTACAAAATAATGTGTAGGAAGAGGCCACAACGTTTTACTGTTTGCGAGACCAGGGGTGCAGAATATGTTCAGAGATCCAATATTTCCCCAGAACATGACATTTTCAGAAAAATTTCCCTGAAAACCATAGCACCCAAAATAAAACATTGAATATTTTATAGAGGCTGAAGGGAATAAGGATTATTACCATCTACATAGTTTGGAAAATGCAAATTTAAACATATTTTTAATCATAGTTATGTTTATATTACCTACCATATAAAAAATTTAGTTGTCTCCCAGAAATTGCAACCTTCCCATTTCCTTGTGTGCATTACATATTGTTATTAATTGTTTATTGATACCAGTAGGCTTACCGGTACCAACATTTAATTTTACATCTTGAGAGTAAGAGGCAATGGAGTGTAATTCCGGGAGGCCTTGGTTTAATTGTTAATTTTCATAGACTTGGTTTTTTCGTAGACTCGCCACTACTGCAAGGTCAACCACACTAGGGGAAATACTATCACTATTTACGACTGAGTTTTTCCCGATCACATAATTTACATTTAACAAAATTTGCAATACTCCCTTGATCCTTACCTAGGTTTTTCTTGGGGATGTTTATTAGATACGTGATATCCGAGTTTATCACGTCTGCCATGCCATTCACAATAAGCACAGGGACGTCTTGTTTGCTCTTAAAAGTCAACATAATAAGTTTACATTTGTTTCACTATACCATCTAATTTTTTATAAACATTCATCTATTGTACAATGTACAAACCTTAATAAGTCCACTAAAAACAACAATTTCTTGGCTACACAATTATTACAATACACATGTAACGAGTTTAAATAAACTGCGCATACATCACCGTGTAATTAGGCCGCAATATAACGGGTGACTGAATTCAAACTAAAACAAAACATCGCTCACCCTTCCCTACCCTCCAACGCCTTCCCACCATAGCTACCAATCACCAGCGGTAGGGTAGGTAACTGGTGACTCATCACTCAATCATGCCATTAGCCAGGTTGAATTATTAGATTTTTCCTTTGCCCCTTATTTCAACCTCTGACATCTTATCTAGAACTCTGACACATTTTCTTAGTCCCTAGACCCCGCAACTCTTTGTGCTTACACCGACACTGCCTCACTATGGCACATACTGATAGTGTCGGGTGTTGCGAGTCATCGACCTTTGTTTTTCAAACAAATGAAACTACCATATTAGAACCAGAATGTACTAAAAACATCAACAAAATTGTTGGACCTTTCCCTGCCCCAAATTTCCCCAGGACTGCTTTAATTTCCCCCCAACCTCGTTCAGACATATTCTGCACCCCTGTGCGAGACTACCGTTGAAGATGGTTGAGGTTATAAATAATTATGTTTATAGGCTATTGCTCGTGACATGATTTGTTGGCAGGGATATGTGGGGCACTTTACATTACATATGTAATGTAATGGCTTCCATTTAAAACACAAGTACCTTTACTATAAATCATCCTTAAATTACATTACTTGAACGAGTTGATTGTGATCCTTGTACTATCCTAAAGTTAGCAAGGATGTAAGATTCCTAAATGTATCAGTCAATTTACCATGAACTTGTAATTAAGATTACTATCCTTAGATTGACAACATTGCATTTAGTAGATATGATGCGTTGTCTTTTATAGGAGTAAGCCTAATAAATATGTAGGCTATTTTAATTAGGAAGGTTCATTTCTTCAAGTTGTACAAGTTTAAAAAAAATCCATTTTCATATAAAATTTACTCCTCTTTCATACTGAGCCTATATTAGAATTATTTGTCTATATATCGTATATGTTTAAATATATGTTAGGTTATCTGATGCATTAATAATGAAGGTTCTAGTGTTGTGTTTTTGACATTGAAATATGATGTAAATTGACGAGAAAGTTACACCGTAGTATCCTAAATGAGAATTAATATCTTTGTATTGACATTGTTAGTTTTGATTTAACCCACAAGTTAGGTATATTGTCAAGATTATTTCAAATATATTAGACTGAATGAGAATTATTATGTGGAAATAAGCTCGTTGCTCTCCCCAGGATTTATCAAATGGGACCCAGCTGATTTTACTGACTGCCTGGCTAAAATTTACGCCCATTTTAAAATATTGCAAAGTGTTACACTAGCCCCACCCGGCTACTTCGTGCCGCCAGATTGGCAAGTCTTCTGGGAAGAGCACTGCTAATTTTAGTAATATAACGATACAACAAACTAATGTGAGACTGAATAGGTAGCTCCAATCTAGGCTGCTTATTCCCTTGTCAGTGTTATATGCCTTGCGAATGACTGACTCCAAATCAAAATATAAACTTAACAGGACTACAGTATTGATAGTCTATTAAATTTAACCACAATAACTGTATTTATCATGAGTAGAAGAAAATGGACAATTTTCTATCTTCCTTTGACTTGAAATTTTTAGTGAAAAATATATACAGTATTAACTGTCTTTAACGCACATATCAAAATTGTTTTAGCTCAAAGTCTTTGACTGGATTACTTAAGAGGCTACACACAAAGGGTTAAAACCTGCTTCTCAGCGCTCTTGCTCACAGCAGAGCCCATTAAAATGCGATTAACCCACTTTGGTGGTCGAATGGTCTAAGGCTGGGGTCCCCAACCCTATGTCCGCGGGCACTATGGCGCCTACCGATCCTTTTGCGTGTGCCCACCACTCTTAATCACAACAAATAAGTTTTTGATTGAGATCTTTAATCAGATGTTTGGTCCAAAAAGAGATCATGCTATTGGGGAGTGGAGGAGGTTACATAATGATGAGTTACATACCTTGTACACATCACAAGACATTGTTTGGATAATCAAGTCTTATAGATTACAGCAGGCAAGACATGAAGCATGAGTGAGAGAATCTAGAATGGTGTTCAGGGTATTGACTGGTAGACCCAATGGGAAGAGACAGATGGGAGGATAACATTAGAATGGACCTGAAAAAGATAGGGTGTAATGAGATAGACTGGATAAAACTAGCTCAAGATAGGGATAGGTTGTAATGAGGTGAACTGGATAGAACTAGCTCAAGATAGGGGTAGGGTGTAATGAGGTGGACTGAATAGAACTAGCTCAAGATAAGGATAGGGTATAATGAGGTGGACTGAATATAACTAGCTCAAGATAAGGATAGGTTGTAATGAGGTGAACTGGATAGAACTAGATCAAGATAGGGGTAGGGTATAATGAGGTAGACTGGATAGAACTAGCTCAAGATAGGGATAGGGTGTAATAACGTGTACTGGATAGAACTAGCTCAAGATAGGGGTAGGGTGTAATGAGGTGGACTGGATAGAACTAGCTCAAGATAAGGATAGGGTATAATGAGGTGGACTGAATAGAACTGGCTCAAGATAAGGATAGAGTATAATGAGGTGGACTTGATAGAATTGGCTCAAGATAGGGATAGGGTGTAATGAGGTGGACTGGATAGAACTAGCTCAAGATAGGGATAGGGTGTAATAACGTGTACTGGATAGAACTATCTCAAGATAGGGGTAGGGTGTAATAAGGTGTACTGGATAGAACTAGCTCAAGATAGGGGTAGGGTGTAATGAGGTGTACTGGATAGAACTAGCTCAAGATAGGGGTAGGGTGTAATGAGGTGGACGGGATATAACTAGCTCAAGATAAGGATAGTGTGTAATGAGGTGAACTGGATAGAACTATCTCAGGATAGTGATAGGGTGTTATGAGATGGACTGGTTAGGTATGGGTGGCATACTTTTGTAAGTGTGATAATGAACTTTTGAGCTACTAATACCAGAGTAAGTCAATAAGTAACTAAGGAAGGATAGATTTAGAGGTGGTTTACCCATATTTGCGTAGGAGTAGAATGGACAGCTATTAAGGACAAATGATCCCCAGTACACCCCACCAAGATTCAAACCCCAATCTTCTCGTCATCGACAGTTCAGTCTATTGTGAGTCCGACCCTTTGAACCATTCAACCACCAAAGCTGGTTCAGACACTATTGCTGGTGATAGGCCCCATACCAAAAGTTAACTCTTCAGACATATTAATTAATTATAGCACAGGTAGTTGAAATGACATTTAGGCAAATGTCTCAGACTGTTTGTGAACACACACCCATTTTTTAGTAACTTTTTTTAGCGCTGCATTTTACTACCTGCTTAGAATACACGCATATGTAGGCCCTACTAATTATGCTATTGAGTTAAACATGAGAAAATTTAAATATAGAAGAATTGCAGCCAAATTTGTGTTGAGGGAGAGTGGAAAACCATTTTGTATGAATAACCTTCAGTACATCCTACCAAGCTTTGAACCCCGATCTCCCTGTCATTGGCAGTTTAGTCTAATGAGTGACACCTTAGACTATACGGCCACAGAAGCAGGTTGTTTAGTAACTAACCTATAATTTGTCTGTACAGTGACTGTATTTTTTAATGAATATTTAAGTTGAAACTCTTTAGTTCAGCACCCTTGGGACCTGATGATTCGACTCCTAAGAATGCTCTGCCCCTTATGCCTAGGCCCTAGTCTTGGTATATCACTCTACACACTCATTGCTATGTCCTACAAGGTAGAATAAAGCCATAATACAAGCCAACACAAAAATGTGTAACCAAAACACCCGGCAGCAAGTGTAAACAACTTTGCCACCTTTGTATCGTTAATAGCACCACCCTGATGACCGCTGTTCAAATTAATGGCGGCAGATTCAAAACGGTCCGGACCACAGAATGCAGGACTGAAGAGTTTCATCCTGTATCATAATATTACGATTTGAAAAACGCAGTCTATTTTAAGAAATCTATGTATGTATATTTATAAATAATAATTGTTATTAGTAGTGTCCAACTGAACATTCGGCTTCGGCCATAAATTGCACCTTCAGCAAAATAATCTGCTTTGGCCAAAATTAGACAAAGTTTTACCGAAGCCGAAGGTTCATTTAACTTACCTTACCTAATGTATGCTCGTGGGTGCGGTGCAGGAGCGGTCATGTGACAACTTACAGGTCACTGTATGTTGGACTTAGTCGCCCGGTCGGTAGACTAGTCAGTAGTCAGTAGTGGCAACACATTGTCCACAGTCCATGTTTACTATAGTCTAGTGTTACTATCAGATTTATTAAGAACTTTCCCTTCAAACCATGGCTAGTGTATTTAATTATTATATACATAAAAGATAACTGATTAATTTTTTTACGAGACTGGCTGGTAATAAAAAATAGTTTAGTCACTTTTTCAAAGCCAAATATTAAAAGGAAGAAGTGATTGATATTTTTGTCATACTTTTATTTTGTATGTATATTATTTTGTATCACAATTTCAGAAATGTATTCTACTTTATTTTATCAACAATAAAAAATGTGACCGGTTATTCAAATAAACATCATCTTAAATTTAAAATGCAACAGAAATTGCATTAAACTTAAAATTAGGGATTTTTCACAATATATGTGATTCCTTCGGCTTCAGCCAAAGGTGAAAAAGAAAACTAAGTTTGGCTTTGGCCAAAAAAATGACCTTCGGTTGGACACTAGTTATTATTAGTATAATATATAGAATAATTATGTTTGTAAAAATAATTTAGTCACAATATTACTAATGCACAAGTATGTATTTCATTCTCTTTTTTCTTGTCACAACTATAAAATTATTTATTTTCAAGTTGACAAATTTTGTAAATTTATTCTTGATGCCAAAATAGTTTGAGTATGCACTATAAACAAGTCTATAGTCAGCCATTTTGAACTTCAATTAATAGTACCTGTTGGCTGTGAATTCTAAGTGAACATAATAATAATACTAATAATAATCCTAGAAGACTTAAAACGAGGAATGCATCATTTGGTTGACTGTGGGCTTGTTCATCATACCTACTATTGTAATGTCAATAGTTCTTCTCAGACATGAACTGGCCTGCAGATCGTCCTGAGATTATTTATAACTGTTACTGGAGGGTCATATTATACGGTTCCTAATTTGATGAATATTGTTGGAAGAAAATTATCTTAATTAGTTGCTTGAGAAAGAACCTTACTTTTGATATAGAGCAAAGTAGAAAAGGCTCGTAAACCTCGCTTTTTCAATATGAAGCAATATTTAATAGTATGAAATATTACCAAAGCTGAATCAGAGTTCAAAATTTAAAAAAAAAACTGTTTTTAATTGGTAAAATATATTTTATATGTTGCGCAACTATGCAACATTATTATTTAAAAAAGGTATATCGTAAACATAATTAATATATTTTGTCCTAAGTTGATAAATCAAGTTTGTAACATGTAATTATTTTCAATGTTTTGTCATCTACACACTCATTTGTAATAACACTAAATGGAGAAATTTGAATATAATTGTATATTTTAACTTTTAAATAGTTTTATTGGAAAAGCTTCATAGCTGTGAAATCTGAATCGAAGTTGAAGCTGATGCACATTCCAAGCAAAGTTGAAGTTTTAAAAGCTTTGCACAACTTTACTAAGTAAGTTTACTATGATTTAATATTATACATTTCCTTTTCACTATACAAAGATTTATAATATACCCACTCCAGAGCAAACAACACAATCTAAACTAAGTCAACCCTGTAAAGTAAAATTATAAAAACTTTCCTTCTTAAATTCATGTTTCATCAATTACTTTTTGCATCTCTTTTTAAATATTTTTTCAATTCTTGCTCTTTGTCTGGGCTATTCGCGTTTAGTTACACTAGCGAGGTAGGTATAAGGAAGGTAGAATTTATAATAAATGTACCCACAGTTGTGTGAAAGGAGTATAGGGAAAATCCACCTTCAGTAATCTGATCTCTCCATCACTGGTAAAAGAGAGATGGTTGACGCCTTAGCCTGCATATCCAATGATGCATATAAATTAATTTATTAAACATCCCAAACTTAATTTTGAGATGAAAAGGGGGTCTGCGGTCATCATTTTGAGAAACGCTGTCCCAGAAGTTTAGTAAGTGTTTTATGCTAAACTTTGTTGTACCTGTAAATATACATACTACGAATTTATATTTATGTATGTGTTTGCAAAGACTTTTAGTGCATATACACTTTAGAAAGATTCTTACAATTTTAATAGTAATTTATTGTATTGTTCATCATTATCACAACTGTCTTTTTTTGGTATTTGTTGCATGTTGAAAGAATTATTGTACTAGTCAATAAAAATTATATTATGAAATCAAACATAATGTATGTTTATTGTATGTCCCAACAACATAAAGAGATAATATTTTGGTGAGTCTACTGATGAAAGGTATCTATTATACTTGCACAACACCCGTTTAAAAATCAACAAAGCATTTCTGGTGGTGTAATGTGTCCATTGGCATTTGTTGGACAATGATTGCACATGGGGATTATTCATAGTGACCCTCAAAATCTGGGAGGCGCATTTAAGTTTCAAGACATTATTAGATCAAATATTTACTCCAATCAAAGTGTGAAACTGTTCATCAATTAAAGATTTTGTTAAAACATTTTCTGTATAGACTTTTTCATTTTTTTAGGGGGCTCCCATATGAATTTTCAGTCATCAAGTATTCCTGCACCCTTTTTGGCTAGGGGATATCTGCTTGCAAAATGTCAGCTTCCTTGGTCTTATAGGTTTTGAGATTTTTTTCGGCTGGATTGAGGAACTGATAATTATCATAGTGGAGATAATATTCCATTTTAGTTGGCACTCATTGTAAACAATCACCCCTATCCCCTCCCCATAGTAGAGCTGTAAAACCCACACATTTTCAATAGTACCAATTATCCTAAAGCAATTATCTTAACATTCGAGAGGTCATTATTTTCACAGTTCACACAAAGAAGCAGGGTGGCCACTCACCGGAAATTATACTTAGATTTTGTACATCGAGAAAATAGCTTGAATTTTCCTGTCTGTAATTTAAAGGCTGAGATCATTATAAATAGCTTCTAGGACGAAATTCAAATTTTCTCGAGGAGGACCATTTCAAATATCTTGGAGATGAGTATAATTTTCAAACATTTAATAGGGTTGTGGAACCTCTGATCTCGCTTTGACTTAGGCCCTTTCATATGTAAGTGATGAAATGCGTGGCGTGGATAATACAAGAAGCAAGCGACAAGAGTTCAAAGTATGAGTTCAAGAGTAAGCATGATGTTGTCATCAAGTAAACGTGAACTGCAGTCAATTGTTAACAAACTACAAAAAGATAATAGGAAATATCTTTAGCAAATATAACCTACTTTGAAAGGGAATCTTACGTTGAATTTCACTATTTATATGAAGAAAAATAAAATTAAACATTAAAATATTAAAAGGGAATAATTATTCCTGGTCTTTCATACACCTCCATTGTTTAGGTTTATAAATCTGATAAAACTTTTAAATTCACATTTTTCAATGTAGAAATAATGTATCATAATTGTGAAAAAAATAGATTTAGTTATTTAAATACTCCCAAAGAGCTGGGCCCACTCTTTATCCTCAATCAACCGGCTGTGGTAGTTTTTATTTTTAATATCACAAAGCACATCTCTAATTCTTACTTCACTGATTCGGCGAAATCTGACATCTAAATTACCACACCAGATTTATTTAGCCCAACAAAATAAATGCAATAAACACTGCCTGTGGATGCTAGAACAGAAAACCTTTTGAGCAATCCGGTAGTCATGAGCTAGGGTTGTTTCTCACGGAGTGTTGACCTTGAAATCTACTCTCTATCAATACCTATATGGGCGTTATGCAAGAATGTATAGTGAATGCTTAGTGGACCGATAGTGTGGTCCTGAGCACACTATCGGTCCACCTTTTAACCTATGATGACGCAAGCAAAACCCACGCTAGTGTCAACAAAGCATCCACTTAGTCAAGTTCTTGCATAAGGCACTATCTCTTACTGGGTCTCACAAGCTACCATGTATGTCATCATAGATCAGTCATGTCAAACATTTGTTTCTCCCTAATCAGTAAACAACCCTTCCTTACCCCCTTCTTCTGATAAGACAATTGCTTTCCTGCCGGCATGCCATGCAATAGCCCGTAGGACCATCCTGTCTAGTATCCATCTTTAAACTGATGGGTCATCACTACTTGACTTCTGGCTTACACTGTTAAAAAGATCAGTGGAAATAATAGAGTTCAAAATGCCTGGACCCACTTCAGTGATAGCATGATCCAACACGCTCTCGCTCTCGGCTAGACTGCCAATGACAAGGATAAGGAGGTTCAAATCTTGGTCGGGTGTACTAAAGGTGGTTTTCCACACAAATCTGGGTACACTTTGAAATATAACCTTATTAATCCCTAAAATCACTAACTTAGTATAAGACGAAATGCTAAAAAAAAGTTAAGCTTAACGGATTGTGCCATGATTGAGATGGTCAGATTAGTAATGAGCACCTGCCCAGCCATAGTTTTTTATAAGTATTTTTTTTAAATTTTGTATTATTAAGTCATATTTTCTTGGTTTGAGTAATTTTTAGGCATTTTTATTGAATATGTATATTCAACACATGCATCAATGCTCAGACAAATGTTTTCAAAGCATAGTTATCCTAATGTGAAGATAATGAAGACAATAAACTTTGTACCATTTTTTTCTTGTTTGGCTGTAAAATACATATTCCTGGTGAGACTGCAACTAGACTGGAGAGGGTTGTGTTAAGAGGGGGTAGCTATTACTTATGTAGAAGATATTTACAAATCATATTCAGAAGAATGCTAGCGTTTAGGCAGTCAATATTTTCATCAGCGAATTTTTGCTACTGTCAAATAGCTGACAAATATTCGAAGCTTTGCACACCACAAAGGTAATGTTTATCC
>CABFWB010001203.1:100494-117122 GCA_902151455.1 Timema bartmani
CCCCCCCCCCCTACTTTTAACCAAAATTATAATAAATATTAAAAACAAAAATACATTTAGATACTTTTATTTACAGTTGAGAGAGGTGTAACATAAGTAAATGGAGGGAGGTGTCAGGTCAAGACAAAGAGTTGGCCGCCTTCTCTCGTTCCATCCTCATTATCCTACGAGCGGCTTTCTGCTCCAACTCCTCGTAGTGCTCGGCAAACATAAGCTTGAGCGCAGGGTAAAGTAGGGGCAGCAGAGGCAGGTCACTGAACCGCACCTGAGCAACAGAGCATTCACTAACTTACAGATAGGGGTGGATTTATCTTCACAATTAGGTTGGCATCACTGAATCTACGTTCTTGTTTTTTGTTTCATGATATATAAAATAAGAAGTCACTTGTATGACATGGCCACAGACAAATAATATACCCAGACATTCAACCTCCAGGTTAAAATGATTGCGCTCCTTTTGGCAGCTTGAGTCTTCACCAAATGGATCACTGCGGTTAGTCCTCTCATAACCCAGCAGTGACACTAGCGAAGCCCAGTGATGAAGGACTAAAGCTGGCAAAAGGAGCGCAGCAAAACCCCCATAAGTTTGAGAGTCTATTTCAGTCTATTTCTTACTTGTCTGTGGACATAGCTTATTAGTACACATTAGTTACAAGAAGGAGTAGATAGTGTGCAAGTGAGAAGAGAATAATAGAAGCAATAAAGGAGTGAGAGTGGTGGAAGAATAGAGGTAGATGGAGGCATTTTACTAAACTGACCCTGCCACAGGCTGGAAACAGTTGATGCCCAAGTTTTTATTAGGATTCTTAGGATCAATGCACAGCCTTATGGCCCCTGTTTTATGTTTTTCAACAATTACCAGATTGTTTACCCACTCACCAGCCTCACAAAACACAATAATGCTCTGCTGTTCAGATCATTTAAATTACAATTAAGCTCATTTAAAATTTTCAGGGGAACTTTTCAAGTTGGGCTACTTTTTAGGTACAGAACAGTTTTTAATTTTAAATCAAGAATTTCTGGGAAACACTCGAGACCAGTAAAACATATCAAGATGCCTGGAAGTTGGGTTTATTTTGAGCATTAGGCACAACTATTTTTTTTTAATGAGAATGAGATTCACAAGATGAAAGATTAAGAGGAGGTACGGCCTTAACTAAAATTACAATGGCCTAGCTAGTGATCATTTGACTTGTAACGGACTAGCTAGCGATCTTTTGACTCGTAACAACCTAGCTAGTGATCATTTGACTTGTAACGGCTTAAATAGCAGTCTTTTGACTTGCAACAGCCTAGTTAACGGTCTTTAGACTGGTAACGACCTAGATAACGGTCTTTTGACTTGTAACGGCCGAACTAGCAGTCTTTTGATTTGTAACGACCTAGCTAGCGGTCTTTTGACTTGTAATAGCTTAGCTAGCGGTCTTTTGACTTGTAACGACCTAGCTAGCGGTCTTTTGACTTGTAACAACCTAGCTAGTGGTCTTTTGACTTGTAACAACCTAGCTAGCAGTCTTTTGACTTGTAACAACCTAGCTAGCAGTCTTTTGACTTGTAACAACCTATCTAGCGGTCTTTTGACTTGTAACGACCTAGCTAGTGATCATTTGACTTTTAATAACCTAACTAGCGATCTTTTGACTTGTAATGGCCTAGCTAGTGGTCATTTGATATAACAGACTAGGTTGTTGTTTGTTGTTTGTGTATCTCAAGGATTGGGTAATTTCTAACACTTGAGAAGAAATACGTGCTTCTTTCTATAGTTTAGTATTGAATCCAACCAAACATGTACACTGAATTTAATATGCTCTGATATCCCACGTTTGGGGGTTTTGGCTCGTTGTGTCACAAAGCTACATATGGGCCGACACCTAACATAATGTCTTTCGTTCCTCATGCTATCCCCATTGAACTTTAGGGATCTGTGAAGCTTTGATAATACCAATAATTATTCAAAGTTTATACTATTCGATAAATCGAATGAAACTAAGCTAGAAAAAAATTGATAAAGTTTTATTTTTAGCTGTTGTAAATCATACAATGTTCCTAAAATATGCTAAAATATTTTTAATAACTATTTTTTTGAGGTGAAGTAGAATACTTATTAATTATTACCATATTGATTTGAAAATAAGCCACAATTTCCCCCAAATAAACAGCCTTTATAAAACCTTCGTTAAGGCTTTAATTGTACCTTTGATAATACATAACAAATGTTCTAGCTTTGAGACTGAATGTGTGTATGTGTGTGTATATATATATATTGAAATTAGGGCTGGGCCCTCGAATCACTCAAATCCTTAAGGCTAATCGAGATTCAAGTATTATCATTAAAAAATAATTTTTTCCATATATTTTTATTTTTCAGGTGAAATTGGTTTTAGAACTCTAATACTGCTTTTTGGTGGTTCAGAACCAATTATAATTATAGTATGAATTCAACGACCAGGCTCCAGACCAGTGATTTAACACTTAACTCAATGCATGAATATTATAATGAATGATTAAAATAAAGAATGTTAACATTTATAATTCATTCATGACCTTAGTTTACTTGGATGACAGCTCAAAAAGTTACTAGAAATAGTCCCTAATACATCCCTACACTAACAGCTGACATCTATCACTTTGGATAGCTCTAATGAAAACAGATGGTAATATATTAATTTGAGGTTGGACACAAAGCTTATTTTTAGGGCTGTCAAACTCGATTCCTTGATACCTCGATACTTACTGGTATCGAAAGAATCGAGAATCAATTTAATGTTACGGTTCTCGCTACTTTGATTCTTACCTCTCAATAAAACTGGCAACTAAACAAAACAGCAACTTTCAAAATGGGTAATAATTGATTATCTCTCATATTAGTTTAGTTGCCATTTCACTTAAATGCCGGCAAATTGTAAATATACGTACAGAACCGAATATAGATGACCCTGAATATAATATGAACCTAACATTTTGAGGTGTTCTACATAAAAAAATAAATGGTCTCGAATATAATACGGCCTGAAATTATGACAGTAACAAGAGAACTCAACAACTTTGACACCCTTTTTTTTGTAAAAGTAAAAGTTATGTGAGATTGTCAGAATACATGAATCAATTCTAAACAAACAATCGATATATAATACGTACATAGACTAGGGATGGTAATTTTCTGTAATATATCGATACATCTATACGTATCAAATTAAAATGGTCACCCTCCTGTAATTATATTATTTTCATTTTACAATTTTTAATATTTTACTTATCCCTTTGAGTAAGATAAATTCAATAAAAATAAGACAAAAATCGACGGTTAATAAAAATAGATAAAAAAAGTTATATTTATTTAATTATCGATAAATTGTTGCCAAAACTTCATCACTAATTTCTGGCGAGCTAACGCTGGTAGGATCAGTTATGGCGGACGGACGACTTAAATTGTTTGTAACATGTGACATGTTCTTCTTTCCGTTATAAAATCCGCAAGTTATTGTATTAATTTTGAGTTTATTTTAATGTTTTGTTTTGATTTTTAGTTTTGAGGGCTTTTAGTATGTTTAATAAATATCTATCTAATCGTGAGATTAAAGTTTCAAGCGACCACGTGTAATGGTCGAGTCCAAGTTTTGTATTAGGGGGGGGCAGTAGGGTATCAGGCATGTTAAATTTTCCATACAACAATGCTTGAGGAAATAATGAAAAGGGAAATGTTCAAGAATCGAAAAATCGAGGTTAAACTTAAGAATTGGAATCGAGTGAAACAGGTATTGTGATATCTCTACTTATTTTATCGTTTTATTCCAATTCCAAGTAAATATGATGCCTGTATTAAAAGGTATTAATGTATGCACTATATTACAAATCATAGATAGCATTCCAAAATGAGGAATAAGTACTTTCAATTATGTTTAAAATATTGTTTCGAGTTGGATAAAAAGAAATTATTAAAAGTAATGAAATAGTATGAGAAAACTTAAAGTTAAGTTATTTAAATGTAAAATATAACAGGCAATTAAAAAACTTAACATTTATAACAAAACAGTGATCTTTTAAAAGTGTTGGCAACCCAAAACCTAAACCTATGAGAACTGCCATCCAGGTAAAAACCTATCATGAACCGACTTTAGTTACTGTTTCATCATTATCAACTGATTACATACAGCCTGTGGCTGGGTCGGTTTTCAGTTACTGTTTATATTTATATTTCTTCTTAGGTTCATACTTTTTTCCAAAATTCAGATTCAAAGCTAAATTGGAGATTTAGATTCGAAAAATAGTGGATTTGACCCCAACTCTAAAGGAAATAGTTTATAATCACAACGAATGGTGCTCTTTACCACCTCACTTTGACAAGTTGAACTACTGTCACAATGCATGAATTGATACAATATATGATATTATTAAGATAATTTAGGTGCTACCTGGAATGGAACCAAGGTTTCAAGACCTTTAGTCTAAATCAGTAGGCCCTCAACCCCACAGAAGATCTTTACAAGTGGCTCTCATACCTGCATGTTGTCAAAGGCAATTCCGACTTTAGATGAGAAGTTCTCGCTGAAACGTGGGAGTTTAGCGTAACGTTGGCTGAAGTGTGTCAGGAGGGTGAATCGGGCCTCCATGTCAAGACCCACTTGGATGGCCTGAGAGGTTGTCGAGTGGAGTTTGTATCTCGCTTCTCTTTGTAGTTCGTCTTCCATTGTCGCTTCGTGGATCAGCAGGTCACTGCCTCTACCTAAGCAGTGGAAATACCTCATTACAAAGAGTATTAATGATAGATTTTATCAATATAAGGTTATTAACAGCTTAATCACCAGCAACGGCGAGCACACAGACTAAACAGCAAGCTCGCCTAGTATGTTTTGCTGGTGAGGTCCAAGTCCTGGCTGTTTGTCCAGTAATTATGTGTTTTGTTTAAATTGTGAACTTTGAGGCTTACAGTTTTCTGGTAAGTGTGTAGGCCTTGCCCTCCTATCCTCCTTTCAATGTATAATTTAATATATCCGTTTGGTGCCATTTGTTCTTTGTATAAAAGAGAGTAGCAGTAAGATTAAGTGCAAAAAAAAAAAAAAAAACTCCCAAATTAATTTGAGCAAGAGAGAGGGAAGAGAAAAATATCCCCCTCAATACACATGGAAAGAATTTGAGACCCCAAGTTCTATGTAAACGTTGAACTATTACAATGTGAGTATAATGACCTAAGCCACTCGACCATTGCTAACAATCTATTATAGTTGTTTGCAATATCTGAAATCATAACTAACAAGTATAAACAAGTTTTTTTAAACACTATACATACCTAGCTTTACCAAGTCGTTACATGGCATTGTGTCTCCAGAATACGTGATCTTCCAACTGTCTGTGTGGGTGAAGGCCACCCCAAAAGCGTTGGGACAGTGTTTGACAAGAACTGTGCTGATGTCGGACATGTTCAGTCGGCCCAACAACTGTTTGTGTGTCTCCTTATCTTGAACAGGAGTTCCCATGTGCTGTGGACAGAGACAATAAAAATAATGTAAATATGCAGATATCCTGGATGAGCAGTTAGACATACCTTAATGAATCAAATATAATGCCATGTTTTTCTCTTAAATATGTCCTTCCGAAAACTGTACTCGAATTATATATGTAGCCTAAAATTTTTCACTAAAAAAAAAACCCAACTAAAAACAAAACTGATTCCTACAGAGGTATATTTGTAGGATGGTAGAACTGTACCAGTTAGCTGTGTGTCGGGAATCACCGCCCACTTCTAATAATAAACTCAAGGTCAAAACAAATAGAGCATGATTCACACATACGCCAAAAAGAGAAAGCAGAATCTGCTTGAATCGCACAGCAATTCACACAATGTATGTTGACCCATGATGCATTGCAACACAAACTTAAAACAGCTGACTTTCAACATATTTTATTTTCTAGTAGATCTCAGGCAAAGCGGATAAAGTAGAGATAAGTTGTATTTTAGCATAAACAGCTTGCACCAATGAGGCGGAAATCTTGTGATTGGATTAGAGCTCCTCATGTGACCAAGTTTCTGTTCTGCGCTTGTTTTTTGGCGGATGTGTGAATCCACAGTACAAAGTATTCCTCGGCGTCTCAAGTACACAAGGGAATGAGAAGAAGCTACATTATGAATTTTAAATTAAGGATAATATACGAGGCGCAACAAACACATTACGTGCTAACAAGTTCGATGTTTCCAAGGCTAATATTTTTTTTATTTACTTTTTTACTTTAGGAGTAGGTAGTACCTGTGCATCAAGAAAAGCATTGAGAGCCTAAGAAAACTGTTCAAATTTGTTAAGTGTTTACCTTGAGGTATATTCAAGACCTTTTATTTTTCATGTAGAGCACCTTCAAAATTTTAGGGTCATATTATATGCGACAAATTTTTTTCAAACTGGTCAGCATCTTCTTCACCCCTACATCCCACTACCTGTCTGGGCTGTACACATTTTAACTATGCTCACAGGGTGGGGATGATGAAGGTAGAAATTAGAGAAACTTTGCCAGCACTTGTGTGGAGAAAGTGGGATATAACTTGGGGAAAACCACCTAAGCCAGGATGCAAACCTGACCTTCATTTCACCTCTAAACTGGACTAGATGAACTTGACATTTAGTCTGCGTACCCACTGATGTGGGTAAAATGATTTTTTTAAATCTTTTATTTGAGGTATTTAATAACTGATTATATCAACACATGATATATATAAACTTGCTTGTATTAAAAACATACACAGCACCAAGTTAATCTTCTCACCAAGTCCCCGTTTGCCACCAGCTCAAACTCCTGCAGTATGGGCTCAAAGTGTCGATGGTAGAAGTTGAGCCAGAACATAATCTGTCTCGGAGCCATTAGGAACACAGGCAGATGATTTTGCTCCTTGGCCGAGAGTATAGCCTCCTTCCGTCCCTTCAGCAGACCTACGAGCCCAATGTGGTGGTCAGCGTGAAGGTGGGATACATACACCGCGCGGATGCTCCGCAGAATGTCACCCACCCCGGCGGGGCCGTAAAACCGCACCAGCTGGCCGTACGTCCCCTCCCCGCAGTCTAGCAGAACAGATGTGTCAGCACTAAACAGTGCCACAAGTGTCCAGTCAGATGTTATTAAACAAGCCAGAGAGCTATACCCACCAAATGCCTGCCGCAAAAGTAGTGCCAACATCTGCAGATAGAGGGTGTCTGTCATATGTACAGCACAGCGAACCCTTCGGCCGTTAATCTCACTTTTCTATAACTAAGCCGCTACTTTTCCAGTCAAGTAGCTCCTCATTTGCCCTCACGAGGCTGAGTTGTCCCTGTTCCAGACTTACTGCTTTGGAAAGAAAAATCTGGAAGCACCGGGGATTGAACCCGGCACCTCTGGATCTGTTGCCAGGAACTATAACCACTAGACAAGAGAGGCGTTATTAAAACAATGGTAAGTAAAATAGTATCTAAGTATATCAATTTAGGATGGGGAACAAATTAAACAAGTGCTATTTTTTAACTCATTGTTAAAGAGTTATATTTATTACTATGTAAAATGTATGTGTGTGACTACTTCTACTTTAGAAGACAGAAGAAAGAAGATGTCACCTTTGTGCATTGGATTCTTTCCACATTTTTCCTCTTTCCCTAGCTGGGCTTTCTTCATCAAATTTACTCTTAGTAATTTATTTTTCCTTTTTCTTTAGTTCTATTACTATCTAAAGTGATAAAGAATAAACTTATTTGGTAAAAATGAAGTGAAGAATCCAATGTACGATGGTGAATTTTTCTTTCCTTCTGGTTTTCTAAAGTAAAAGAGTCACAAATACATTTAAACACAAAATTTTTATTTCAACATTATGGCCTTTATATATAAAAAGAATGTAATGTAGAAAAAGGGGAAAAGAGAAGGAAAAAACTAACTTCATTTTTAATGAGTAAAAACAGTTTTCATGGTGTTTTTCTTTTTTTATTTAATTAAAAATAAAGGCGATAAAGCAGAAATAAAAACTTTATATTTCAATGTGCGTGACTTTTTCTGCTCTAGAACCCAGAAGAAAGGAAAAAGATTTCACATTATTGCATTGCATTTTAGAAAAACCACCCTCAGTACACCCAACCAAGATTCGAACCTCAATCTCATCATCGGCAGTCTTGTCTACCGCGAGAGTAGCCACTTAAGCCATGCAGCCACCAAAGCAGGTAACCCTTTATTAATCATCTATATACTGTTGTGGAGTCAAAAGAGTGAAAAGAACCATCAAAAGAAACAAAAACTTGTAGAAACAAAAAACTTTAAGGGTATGTCAAGTTTTGAAAACTTTAACTTTGCTTCGAAAAAAACCACAACCAAGATATGCCAATAGAGAGAGTGACAGCTAAAATAAACATTTGTGTTAAAATTTTGTCATTCTATTCTATTATGTACATTACAATCCTATACATGCACAAGATAAAAAAACTGTTTTTTAAAAATAGTATGTTGTACCTATAGTTTAAAAATATGTACAATAGGGGTGAGTGAAGTCCACTTTTACAATTTGAAATAAAGTTGAATCAAATAGTTAGAAATATTCCAGAGGACGAATTGAAGTTCAAATATGATTTAATTTGGTTTTCCTAAGGAAAGTTAGAAAAGCATTCATGAAAATATGTTTGGATGTGAAGATTTAGCTATATTACATTTTAGAAAAACCACCCTCAGTACACCCAACCAAGATTCGAACCTCAATCTCATCATCGGCAGTCTTGTCTACCGCGAGAGTAGCCACTTAAGCCATGCAGCCACCAAAGCAGGTAACCCTTTATTAATCATCTATATACTGTTGTGGAGTCAAAAGAGTGAAAAGAACCATCAAAAGAAACAAAAACTTGTAGAAACAAAAAACTTTAAGGGTATGTCAAGTTTTGAAAACTTTAACTTTGCTTCGAAAAAAACCACAACCAAGATATGCCAATAGAGAGAGTGACAGCTAAAATAAACATTTGTGTTAAAATTTTGTCATTCTATTCTATTATGTACATTACAATCCTATACATGCACAAGATAAAAAAACTGTTTTTTAAAAATAGTATGTTGTACCTATAGTTTAAAAATATGTACAATAGGGGTGAGTGAAGTCCACTTTTACAATTTGAAATAAAGTTGAATCAAATAGTTAGAAATATTCCAGAGGACGAATTGAAGTTCAAATATGATTTAATTTGGTTTTCCTAAGGAAAGTTAGAAAAGCATTCATGAAAATATGTTTGGATGTGAAGATTTAGCTATATTTAAAAAAAAAAACACTATACCTTGTCTATTTGGAGTGCAGCTGTTCGCTTGATGCTAGTCTCTTACAAAAGAGAGAAATTAGAGTATTAACTATTTTAAGATGTACAAAGTACACTTTTGAATTAAGGTATGTATGATAACATATCGCACTAAGTTATTTGTGTTCTAAATTTCATTTTTAATTTATTTGAGGTATTTAATGTGCACATTTTGAACCAACCAATTATATCAGCACATGATAAATTCTATGAGTGATAGCTAAAGGGCCTACTTATTTTGCCAGGAAAGGTATCCTCACATACCTTCCAGGGTTATTTTACATGTCCATAATCAACATGGGACCGACGGCTCTACTTCCCATCCAAAGGGAGGTGTGTTATGGATTTTTATCGTTCAACAAAAAACTCTTGACTCTAGCTGGGTTTGAACCCACTTTACCTCAAGACCACCGAGGTTGACTACACTTAATTACTATGAAAGCAAACAAAAGACCAAATAAATGAAAATTAGGAGCCAAATTTGTTGTTTATTTATGCAATTTTTAAGTATTTCAATTTGAGCTAGAGAGCCACACGTAACCAACTCTAGGATCTCAACCAGCCTAGGCTTTATTTAACGCCTTAATTTTTTTTACTGCTCCTCGAGTTTTGTCTTTTCTGTCAAATCAGGTTCTCCAGACATGCTATATCTCCCTTGGCACGCACATTACCTGATGCGTAGTAAGATGCCGCTGGTATTGCGGGTCTTGTTGGGGATGCAGGAGCCGGTTCCCAGGAACAGAACCTGAGGGAACGGTTGAAGAGGATTCCCCTGCGCTTCCGCCGTCAACAGCTCCCGTTTCAGCTCAGAGAGTTTCTCTGGGAAGCCATCTTCCTCGAGCGTTTCTTCCAGGAACATCTTGGGAGACAGTGTCAGCTCTCCATTCCTGTAGAACACTTTTAGTAATTTACCATTTTTTCCTGTGCTCCGGAAGGATTACCATCTATCCAGGATATTCTTATATTTATACTAATTATATGAAGGTAACATTTAGGTAAGGGTTTGCAAAGCTTCTAAACTTCGACGTGGCTTCTAAACAAATGTCAGCTTTGACTACGCTAAAAAAAATCCGGCTTCATCAATTACGAATTAATCCCTCTTTGAGCTGTTGTAAACATTACATTAATATTCATATGGAAAAAAAAACCAAAGTAATGACTTGTAAATCATGTTAGTAACTTAATTTATCATATTAAAATAAAATATTACAACAAATGTGCAATAAAACTATTTGAAGTAATTTTAGTGCAAAAAGTTATGTATATATAAATACCCATTTGGGTTGCATGCCTATATACTAATAAAACAAATGTGTTAGGGATTAGGAAGGTTTAATTTTGGAAGGACATGTACCCACATTTATGTGGAGGGAAATTGGAGAACGATTTAGGAAAAAGTCCCTCAATAAACCTGACCGAGATCAAACCCCAACCTCCCCATCTTTGGCAGTCTAGTTTATTGAAAGAGTAGCTCCTTAAACCATGCAGCCACAGAAACGAGTAGTTCTAAAGTTAAGTTATTTTATAAGTTGTATAGTAAGCATAATATTAAAATGTATTCTTAAGGTGCTATCCCATTATTTAAAAGTTTTATTGACAAAAATCAACACACTTACATCTCAAGTCCTCGTTTAGGTCTTAGACAAAACCGAGTCAGGGTCCTTCCTTGGGTCAATGACACCGAACTTGATACATCACTCTTGCCACCATTCCCCCCTCTATTTGTCAGTACAGGGGTGTCTTTCATTGGCAGCATCTCGCAAGCAATGGCATGTTCGTCCCCCGATAATGTTACAGTTTCACTTCTATTCCTTAGAGCGTCGTCTGGGACGGTGACGCTTGGAACACCTCCCTGTGAAGGCAGCTCGACGATCGGTATACCCCTGTCTTGGAGTAGAGGGAAGATGTTTGGATGGAGAAGGTTCAGTTTGTGTTGTATCCTGTGAACAGCCACGCTTCCCGTGCAACTGTTGGAGTCGTTTAGCACAAGGTGATACGTGCTCGGGGAGAACTGGTCCATCCAGTGGCGGTACCTTCAAACATTTCACAAGGCATCTTTTGTGACTTATAAACTAACTTAGCTCAAACACAGACACACCTAATGCAATAAGCCAACCAATGGGGAATAGATACTTTTACACCTTCAATTCTATAGAATATAAAAGTAAAAAAAAAAATCAGATTCAATATATATATATATATATATATAGATTCATTTATTTATTTATTTGGGGGTTTGACTCTCTTGTGGTTGGACTAGTTAATGGGTTTTCAAACAGAAAGGTCTCATTTTCCTATTGACGAAGCATGGGTGGGTCAACGAGGCACCTAGACAAGGAGAGTGGCGTGCTGTGCTCTTACTTATGATCTTATGATCTGTCCCTGTTCACTTCGATGCATCTAATTGTTTCTTGAAGAAGGATTTGTGCGTTTGTGTATCGTCTAGTGTGACGCCAATATTTGGAGACTATTTTAAGGGTGTTGGGGGCAGGGCTGTGGTGTCGGTACAACCAAGCCTATTTGGTGAATACCCACACCAAGTAAATGGGCCCTGGGGTAGAAGAGTGCCCAAATTTGGTGAAGGGAACAAATTGCCGAAGATAGTGCACAAAAGGGGTATAGTGAGGTGGCAGAAAATGCAAGAAAAGAACGGATAGTTTTTAAGATGTATTACCTTGAGTCTTCCATCACCCCTTGGGGAGTGAAATGAACGACAAGGTAAGCTACATCATTTTCCGAAGTCGCAGTGGCTTGGTGTTTTGTGAAGACAGAGTGATTGACCAGTCTATCTAGATAGTCCACACTCGGACAGTCGACCACTGAAACAGACAAAAACCACTTACCACTAGTTTTTAGCACATTTTGCACTAAACACTATCTTATTTAGGAATGTTATACATAAAAACGACATGGAAACAGTGTCAGGATGTCCAGTCAAATTGTGTTTTATATTTCCTTGACATTTACATGTTTTCCAGATCAATGAACACCTTTAATGTAATCTCCATTTATCTGTAGCAGTCTTGCTTTGACGGGTTACACTATAGCCCTATCTTATAAGGTGTGCCATAGTGGAACCAAACAAAGTAAGCTCGTTATCTTTCAGGGTAAACAAGGGTTAAACGAATGTAATGTAAGTAATAGGAATGGAAGTAGGGTTAGGTTAGGTCTTGATAGAAACTAGAGTTGGGTCGAATCCACTATTTTGCCAATCCAAATCTTGGAAAAAAATTATGAACCTCAAAGGAAGTATAAATATAAGAGAATAATAGAATTTATTATAAATATTAACTAAATGTTAACCTTTTTTCCTATAATTCCAATTATTTTAATTGGTTTTGAACCATCAATAAGCAGTATTAGAGCTCTAAAACAAATTTCAGCTGAAAAATTAAAAATATTTTATTTTTAGGATTTTATTTTTGATTAGAATTTTTTCTCAAATTCTCAAATTTAGAATATCTTGAAGGATCCAAGGGACCATCCCTAATAGAAACAAACAAACTTCTCTTTTCATTCATTCACACACACTTCACACTTCCAACTTCTCATCACTTTCACGTGTAAGCATTATTTTAAGTTTTCAGAAATATTCCTTTTTCATAAAACATAAGATTAAAAATACATATTGTAACAAGATTAATGCTCGACTGTGCGGACCGCTACACCTGCAACTTTTATTGTCCTCCTTCTTCTCTCGCTCCATCCTTGTCTAACAGGTAGCTGAACCTGAACCTGTCTGCCAAGAGGCTTATAGTGGGGCTGGGGGGAGCATTCTTAGAAGAGTAGTTGCGTGTATAACAGAGTCTGGGTAATACATCTTAGAAACTATCCTTTCTTTTCTTGTGTTTCCAGCCGCTTCGCATACTCATATTATTTATATATTTAGTCCAAAGTAGTAGAGTTGACTAAATAAATCCATGTGTAGGAAGTGAGAAGAAGCTCTAAGGATAATTAAGTGTGCCAGTAGATTGATAATAAGGTGTAGTCACCAATAAAAACAGGTCCGGGATCATCCGGCAGGCAGACATCCACAGACATGACAAGCGTCCCGTCGGGAAGCTCAACATCCTCGCCAGACTTTAGCCTCCCTAGCAAGGGCCCTGCGGGAACCCCTCTCTCCACACACCGCTCCAGACAAAGGGCTCCAGCCCGAGGCTTCAGTTGGCACACATAGCACATCACCGACTCTGTCACCCTAGCTTCCGGGTCTGGCACTGAGAGGGTTCCGCTGCAAGTATTGGAGTTGGATCTGTGACGCTTTTTGTCTGGAAAAACATTACGATACAGACTGACTTTCACAGGAAGATTGTTATTTGAAAACTGGAAATTCATGTTGTCCCAATGGTGAGAAAAGAAAAAAACATCGTTTTCTGCTCTCCCTCCATGTAAATGTGGGTACACTTCCTATAAATATAACCTTCCTAATCCCTAGAAACCATCAACATAATTAGTACACAAGTATATAATCCAAACACGTAATAATACGTGGTGCTAAAAAAAAGATGCAAAGAGAAATTATATAGTAATCCATAATTAAGTATTATTGTAAGCTTTTGATAACTTTTTAGGTGAACTTTATAGGCCTAATTAATAAATCAGGTAAAACATATTTCTAGAAAGTTAAATGTGATTGTCTTTCAACCAAAGTTGTTGTTTGAAAGTGGACATCTTATAAAAAGCGGTTTAGTTTGTTTTAAACCCGGGGTTGGCAACCTTTTTGGGCCTTAATTGACTTATATTTTTATTAAATGTCTCATGATCTCACATAGTTTCTCTAGTATACTTTTTATTCTGTTTATACCGTTTTATTTGTTCCTTAAATTCACTCTTTACTCAAATACTGATGTTCCCACCAAATTAGAAAAAAATATAGGTTAAATCAAATGTATATTTTCATTTTAAACTTTTTAATTTGCTTATCATTACCAATTATGACTGATAAAGTTTTGACCTCCATGGTGTAGAAACTTAAAATATAGGTCTGTTTGACCTTTAAATTCTTACATGATCAAAGTTCAAACCTCGATATACCTTCTTACTCTAGTCAGAAAGGACCAAGTTGTTTAAAATCCAGTGATTGGTTCAGACCCCAAGTATATATCAAATTGTTCAAACTAGAAATAAAACAAACGTTTATATTGTGCACTGTAGCAAGGCAGAATGTTCAATACATGATTGAGAGAGTGATTATTATTTCTACAACATTGTTTATCATTCTTTTTTCCGATAAATCATTCAGGTATGTCCTTGAAATTTACCCTCCATATTTTACCCTTCAAAGTTTGATATCTTAATTTGTTTATTTCATTTGACTTATTTAATAATAGTTTAATTGAAATACATGGAATTCTTCTTCTTCTATCTTGTTATCATGACCATAAAATAGTGTTTAAGATAACAGATGTGTCAAGATGAAGAAGGGGTGTAGGAAATAATTTCAAATAAAAAATAGAGTAAAGTAGGGGAATGCTCTCTCACCACTACTATTTGTAATGGTCATGGAAATGGTCATGGTCATGAACAAAGTGGGAGGAAAAAATGAAAGCCATTATGTTTTCTGATTACTTGATGGTGTGAGGAGAAAAGGAAGAAGTATAGGAACATCTACAAGAATAGAATGAAGCACTAGGCTAAATCATGGTTTAAATTAGGAGGGATAGCCAGCACACTTACCTTGGTGATATTGGGGTAGAAATTGTTTAGATAGAACACTAAAAAACACACAAACACATTTTTAAGGACCAGCTGTGGACAGTCAACCTTGCCGTTCAACCAAGAGCATCAGTCTACTCTCTTGACCTGATGAAGCTGTCTGTGACATTGAAAGCTTGTCCTTAAAAATGTGTTTGTGTGTTTTTTAGTGTTCTATCTAAACAATTTCTACTCCAATATCACCAAGGTAAGTGTCCTGGCTATCCTTCCTAATTCAAACCAAGAATGGAATGAGAAAGTGAAAAAGAGTAGAATTAAATTTAGCATGGCAAAGTGTAAAGTGATGGTAAATACAAGGAAGAGGATAAGGCCTAGTAAGGCAATAAAGATGGATGGAGTAGAGAGGATCTAATGAGAATAGGACAGTGGGGAGAGTCGTTCTATAGGTGCATAAGAGCCGTGCTATGGAGAAGAGAAGTGCCCTTGAAGTGTAAGGAAGTGTTGTACAGCGTGTACTTTAAATCCATTGTCACATATGCAGCAGAAACATGGATAGTGAGTGTGAGAAAGACTAGGAAAGTGGAGGCCATCGAGAGAATGTTACCAGGAGAAACAAGATTAGGAATGAAGTTATCAGGGAAAGAGAAGGGGTTCAGGGAGTAGGCCTACATGAGATAGTAGAGGAAGCAAGATTGAAATTGTATGAGCATGTAATGAGGATGTTGAAGAACATGACAAAGTAGAGGAAACAAGGATGAGATGATTTGGCCATGTAATGAGGATGTTGTAGTACATGAGATAATAGAGGAAGCAAGACCGAGATGATATAGGCATGTAATGAGGATGGAAAAGGAGAGGATGCCAAAGAAAATGATGGAGATGAAGTATATAGAAAAAATACCACAAGAGAAGCCAAGAAAGAGGTGGAAGGAGCAGATAAGAGAAGATGTGCAGCTGAGAGGAGAAGAATAGAAGCAATTAAAGGAGGAAGAATTATGAAGGAGAGAGCAAGATTGAGGCATTCTACTAAATTGACCCGGCCACAGGCTGGAAATAGTTGGTGATGAATCAAAGATTAATAACTTGGGCAGTTTGGTAAAAATCTGTGCAATTTATAGCTAGTAGTAAGCGTACCACTTGAATTATAACTTACCTCTAGATCTGGATCGTACACGTTTCTTGGGGTTCCGCTCATGCGCATAGTAATCAACATCGTCTTCACTCTCTTCCTGATCTGACGAAGACAAGAGATGTTTACCATTGGCTACTTTGGAGGAACTCATAGAAACATCTGATGTAATATGGTCACTGTTTGCTTTTGTCTGCGCTTGACCACTAATTGGCACGTAATGGACAGTCATGACGTTGTCCACGAAACTACCTCCTTCCATACAGTCGGCCATGTGGACTGCAAGGTCTTTGAGGACAACAAACCTCCGAGTAGCCGAAAATAATTCGTCCTGAAACAAAATGTTGGAATCGTTGTTTTGTTTTTTTGCCAAGAATTTAAAAATAAGATAGTGAAAAATTAAAAATAATCAAAATGAAAATTTATTTATTTATTTGGCACCGCGTCTTACTACCTGTTCGGGTTATACGCTTAAGTAGGGCCTACTATTTACTCTGGTTGAATTTAGAGGAAGTGAGCCCGCATTTGCATGGAGGGAAAGTGGAAAAGCATTTAGGAACCCCCCC
>CABFWB010001203.1:118266-148023 GCA_902151455.1 Timema bartmani
AAAAAAAAAAATAGCTTGTCAAACATTTTTCACCCCATTACATGTTCTCTGGTTTGTCTTGAATGTGTGGGTGAATAGTTACATTTATTCATTTTAAAACCCTAACTAACTCTCTCATGGTGTCTACTCAACTTGACCAATGAAATCCCCTACCTTTTCCCTGATTTCCCCTGATTATTTCCTAAAATTCCCGAATAAAAAGTATGTCACAACCTTCTAACTCGCCTCCCCTCTTCCCTCGTTTTTCTATTAATATTTTGTTATGAATAATAATAAGTTTAAAAATTTAAATAAACATGTTTTTTTTTAATTTGTACTAACATTGTTTACTATGAATTAAAAATATATTACACAGCTAAAAAGAAAAAAATGACAGTTTTAATCACATTATAATTTACTGATCTAATGATTATTAATTAGACTATATTTCATATTTTGAGTAAAACAACATTTTCCCGGATTTTCATTGTAATTTACCAAATTCCCGACTTATTCACGTTTTTCCCCGATCACTTCAAATTCCCGGCTAATTCCCGTTTTTCCTGATTTTCCCGGAAGGTAGACACCCTGTATCTGTGCTTAGATAACTCAAAAAATCATGGCTGCCAGAATGTAAACGCGCCATTCAACCCTACCCTGATCCACCTCCATCCAATCCCTAACTTGAGACCCAACCTCCTTTAAATACATTTTCACATCATCTTTCATCAACGTCAAGGCTTACCAATAGGTCTTGTAGCTTCAGGTTTCCCAACTAAAATGTTGTCTACACACCTGTCATTGCCCATAAATATCACATGACCACCCCACTTCAGCCTGTGTGCTTTGATTATCTTTAATATGTTTGGGGATGCATACAGACCATCAAGTTTGTAAATATAAACTGAATATATTTAAATTTCAAAGAAACAACCCTTTCTTCTTTTTTTAATGCCGGTCTTAGTACTACCTGTACTGGTTGTATAAAGATTTTTACCAAGCCATTGGTGTAGGATGAAGAGGGGAGTATTTAGAGGCAAATGGCAAACCATTTGGAAAATACAAAATACGCTTTATTTAAGGCGATCCTTGGCTCCTCTTTGAGATAAATGAAAAGTACCTACTGTTCCTGCGGGCCCGTGAACGGTGATCTCGGGCACCCCGACATCTTGAATGGTGAGCGCCACCCCTGGCAAACCTCCAATGTTGTCCCAAGTAGAGTGAGTGATGAAGATGTGCTCCAGTTTGGAGAGTTTCATCTTGTGTTCATGAGCCAAGCGCTGAGAACCTTCCCCGCAGTTGAAAAGGTACCTTACAAACATTTACTGCGATATTACATTCCACTGGGATAAGAAGAGCAGTTTAGCGCATTTGTCTCTTCTCAGAAGTCAGGGTTTGATACCAACCTGCCACTACAAGGGATGGGTTTTCAGTTTCTCATATGAAATGTGGTTTACTATTTCCTATCCAAATTGATATTTCTTTTTTCACAGTTATTTACTCCCTCTTTAAATACTCAAATATTAACACCAATAGGGTACGGAAGAGGAAGGTAACATTTAGACTAAACAAACTGAAATTTGCAGAGAGCGAGCGTGGGAAACCATTTTGGAAAAACCACTTTCAGTACACCTGGCCAGGATTCATACCCCGATCTCCTAGTCATCCGAAATCCTGTCTCTTGCAAGCGTGATGCTTTAAACTTTGCGGCCACCAATGCGGGGTTACACTGTGTTACAATCTTTTGTTTAGTGTTTTGAAAAATTGGAAGAAGTATATGCATGTTCCAGTGACCTTAAAATTTCCCTGACTTCTCTTGGTTTTCCCTGTTGTTCGGGCGCTTATCAAACCTGAATGAAGTGTAACTGTAGGCATGGTTAGTAAACAAGACTTTATGTAGGCCTTATATTAAATTAAATAAAATCACTGTTTGCCAATGCAGTTTTGTGTGGTTAGTAAATATTTATAAATTGTAATTTTAACATAAAGATTGATGAATATGTTGTAATACTGCCACTTAATAATTTTGATTAAATATGATTGGTCTAAAGCATCACACTCACAAAGTCGCAATATACTAGATTGCTGGTAACTTAACAGGAAGTATGGTTCTAACACACAAACAATTTATTTTTGAAAAATATAGTTTTACTAAAATAACACTAAGTTTAATTTGACACTTATAAGGAAAATACGTTAAAATATTTTGCTTTGACTATACAGTAACCTAATTAATAAAAGTGATTAATTTGTGAGCAGACTAAAAGACCTTAAGTGTAGCCTATTCACATCATGTTTTTTTAGCATCGCGTCTTACTACCTGTTCAGATTATACACCTATGTACTAATTACACTAATGGGTAAGGGATTAGGAAGGCTTAATTGAGAGGAATTGCCCCCGCATTTGTGTGGAAGGAAAATGGAAAATCAATTAGGAAAAACCACCCTTGGTGCACCCGACTGGGATCGAACCCCGATCTCCCATATTTGGCAGTCTAGTCCAACATGAGATTAGCGTGTTAGAACACATTATATTGGTTACCACTTCTTTCCACAATACAGAGAGTAAGAAATTTGCATAAAATAACTACATAAATATATATTTTTATTCCAAATATTTATAACATCCAAATAAGTAATAATTATTAAATAAAATGTAGGCTATGTCCTAGTTTATATGTAATGAATTACAAACTAGGCTAAACCAACCTAACATAACCGTTCATGTATTTTAGCACCATGTTCTAAGCCTACTACCTGTTTGGTTTATTCACTTGTGTACTAATTACAGTAGCCTAATGGTTTTGGGGGCTAGAAAGGTTATATTTAGAGGAAATGTACCCATATTTGCACAAAGGGAAAGTGGAAAATCATTTGGGAAAAACCACCCTCAGTACACCCAACCAAGATTCAAACCTCGAGCTCCCAATCAACGGTAGTCTGGTCTACTGCAAGAGCAGCGCGTTAGACCCTCTGGCCAACGAAGCGGGTAACCTTCCATGTAAGTTAGATATGAAAATTAAATGTTAAATAAAAGTTGTGATGGGTGCATATATTTATTTAAATAGACATTTATGCTGTCCCGGAGGTACAAGCATTTCAGGAAATGTGAAATAGGTGAGTCAAGTTATTTCTAAATTTGGACTTAAAAAATCCTTTTAATTCACTTTTATGTGTTAAATTAATTAAATAACGTTTGGTAATGTTATTTGTAAAAATATATTTTAAAAAAATTAGTTGTTTGCATACTAGACTTGGATGTACTAAGGGTAGTTTTTCCTAAGTAATTACTTACCTCCCTTCACTGAAATGAGGGGTCATTTCCTGTACATTTTATTTTCCTCATTTATACTGCATTTGTATAAATATGTGAAGAGCTCAACTTTGTAACGATACGCGGAGCAGAAAAATCATCTCACCTTGATTGATCAGTGAACACATATAGGGATTTTGGCGCACCCTTGGCTCCACTGCCAAGAACATGTAGTGTGACAGTTCCTGGTACATATTTCTGTCCCTTAACTTTTAATTTTTGGCGTTGTTTTTGAAGCTCTACAGTGTGTTTAGCATCTTTAGGCATGTTGATAAGTAGTTTATGGAGGTTAGAAGATTGAGAATACTTTAATATTTTTATCGGAACTGATGACTTGAGTTTGTTGAAAATAGCAATTCGAGAAAAATACATTAATAATATAGGTTTATGTACAGTGAGCCAGATAAAATTAATTTAATCATGTCTTGATGATCAAGCATGAACATATGAACACCAGATTACACATTGTGGATTTAACCTTTTTATTTTTTCAGAAGTGGCTACACGGTACATTTTATGTAAGACGATTTTACCAACTGCACAGAACCTATCAAAATATAAATTTGAATTAAAATTAATTATTTCAAATATGGTGTTAAAACATAGTAAAAACAAATGCAATATGTTTAAACAATATAATAGATAAAATAATTCGTGTATAGTCGAGATGTTTCAGCATCGTTGATGGATAAATGTGGGTGACTTGTTATTTTGGTTATAGGCTAGTGATGTTGGCAAAACTACCGACACAAAGATTTATTAAATGAATTGTTTTAAAATAAACATAACTGCCCATATCCCAATATATTTTTCCTGATTTCTATTACACTTATCATGTTGGCTATGATTATGTATTTTAATTTCCTAATGTTGTATAGTTAATAAAAAAAAATAGGTAAAGAGAATAATAAATAAATAAAATATACAAACAAACCGTATAAAACCATTAACAAATTGTGTATGTGTGAACAATCTAGTATCCAGTATAATCCAGCATTGGATTGAATAGAAAATTAAGCAATGAAAGACTCACATGAATAGTATTGATTTATTAAATAAGAAGTTCGGTCATAGTAAACAAGCTTTCTTTATTTTCCCCCAAAGTTAATATTGATTACCTAATTCAACCTTCCACACTAATGAATCATTAAAATTTAGGGAAAAGAACAAACAAATATGCTTAATTCTTCTTGGAGAGTCGTAAGCCAACTACCAGTAAGGGCAAAAAGAAAGAGGGGGAAAATCCACCTGTCCAATCAGGAGAAAGGAAGGCTTCTCATTGAAGAGGTAGTATAAAAGGAGTGGCAATTCAAAATTCGTCTCTGTCTGTCTCTGGACGTTGCGCAAGCTAACAGTGCCTAGCCAACGGTTAGTCTGGGAGAATATCCCGGGAGTGGGTGCCAACACTTCAAAGAGAGGTGGGCTGGCCGGGCGAACATGAAGTTCCGCTTTTGGTAGAGTATCACGAGGATGGTGAGATTTCTTTCTCGGCGGCCGATGTCCTACTGACGGGGAAGTTGTGTGTTGTCGGACTCGGTCCCAGTTAGCTACCTAGTGGTGTAAGTCCTCATCACGAATTTGGGTCTTGCTGGTGAGACTCAGATTTACCCTTTTCTTTGCAAGGCGTCTTAACAGTAGCAAATCTGGGTCAGGTCAATGGCGAACTTCTGAACCACTAGTGGTGTTCTCGGTTGTTGGGGGGTTTGACTGATGTCCTTCTGGATAAATCTGGGCGCGAGCGGATTGTAGGCATGGCCTGGGATACTATTATCACCGGTCCGACTCTTGTTCTCCGACATGGTTCTGGGGAGCGTCCCGTGTGTGCGTGGACTCTGATGTACTTGTTTTCAGAGCATCACGCATACGGGTAGCGCGAAATTGAGCAGGGGATTTTCACCAGAGTTGGCCCTATGTGCCGATTTGCAGTAAGGGGCGATGAACCGGGCATTACAAGGCTCATTGACACATATACTTACTTTGACGGGGCTGAAAGCAGTCAAAAAGTCACACACATACACGCACAATCAATACTCACACACACGCACAATCAATACTCACACATGCACTGCCTTTAGCCTCACTTAATGCACAAGAGTGAGCACCACTTGGATCAGTTCTGGTACTGTTGACATTGAATCGCAGTGTCGGTCCTGAAAAGGACCAACCGTTGGCCTAATAAGGAACGTTTTTGGTGGTGTTACAAGTAACATACGTTCCATTTGGTTCGTTTGAACACATATAGTACATTAGTTTTTTTTATCCAGGCAACAACTGTCCCTTGGATCTGATTAGATCCCTGACATTTCCCGTAAGATCACACGCTTACGGGGATATGCGTAAAACATATCTTTGGTAATGGAGCATGCATCCTGCAGGACACTATTGCAGGTTTTACCCTCACTTCTGACGAAGATTTTTTTCCTGCTCTTACTTCCACTATACTGGGGTGGTCCTGGTGGCATTTTCTTTGTCTGCCAAGCCTGCTTTACCCTAATCTAATAGAGTCGTACTTTCATTTCTTATTTTCACGCACTTTAAAGTGGATAGGCCTCGGCCTAACGCACACGTAGTACCCCACTTTAGTTTAGCTTAGTTGCACAAGTGGAGAGAGCAGTAGTTGAGTCGGCTCTCACACACGGCAAAGCGGGATTCAGGGGCGCGCCGTCATCCTTTTTTTTTAATTCGAAGCAACACAGTAAACAACATACAAAGTACGGTCAACAAAGTACCTTTGGACTTTAATTAAACAAAATAAAAATAATTGATTGATTCTTTATTTGGTTTATAAATCCATAATAAGTTTACAACCAAGACTCAACAATGTGTGTGTGTGTTTTATTTATGGGCACGCACGTTTTTGTAAACATGCATGCTCAGACAAAAATGTATTTATTTTATGTGTTTATTATATCCCCCCTGCCCCCCATTAATACATTAATTTTAATCAAATATGTTATGGAACAAGGAAGTTAAATTAATGTTAAAATTAATTTAATACAATGGCAAAGTAAACTGTAACAATTTGTTGACTGTCGTCCATCATGGGTCGATACAATGCCCATTTTCTTTTATACTTTCATAATTTTATTAATTTTCTCCATCATCCATTGCTGTGTCTTAATAATTCCACTCATAATTATTTAAATGCTTAGCGATGTTACACTACACAGCAAACTACTATTTTGGGTACTTTTCCATTCACACCCTTATTCAATTACCGTGATTAGGGAAGTGTTGTTTAAGCTGATCATAAACCCACTCACTTCTCACTCTTTCTTTGGAATGGATGCGATTATACAGGTATTCTTGTCCATTGTGTGCTTGCTATTAGCAAGGGCGATATTCTGTAACCACTGTCATCAAGACTTAGACAAGCGACCCATCAAACGCATTGTTGTTCATAATGCTGTCACCATATTCTGGCGTCGTGAATGTTTCCTGGCTACTGGGCGTCAATGCTCGTTATTTTTTAATTCGCATCACATAATATAAAATTCGTATTGATTGCTGCCCTACCTTTTCTACTTATATAATAATCTTCAAACTTTTTTAATTTCTATGTGAGTACAATCAAATGCATCTATAACAGTAAGTAAAAGAAATTTTGAACGCTATTCAGCCTTAGCACCATTTATTTGACCAGCAGTCAATGGGAAGTTTTTCTAGTGATGTGTCTTCTGCATAATATTATCCAAAACACAAGTTACAATCTTGTAAAGCGTCATACGACTCACTCGTACATCATGTGCAATGCCACTTATGAAATCCTGAAGCACTCATGTAACGTAAAAATAGTTACATTTTATGTCTTGATGTAAGTGTTCCACACAAATAGAGACAACAATTCCAATTTGTAACCATAATAATTGCTTACAACGATCAGAATTTATACTCCGGTGATTTCTATAATGTTTTCTGCCACGCAAATTCATAAATGCAGCCATTGAACTATGAGCAATACTGTATCAAAATTAGTATGGGTTTGACCAACCTTACCAAATCATAAGTGTTTACTTCCAGGCAGTAGTGCTGACTCGTTTTTATTCATATAATTTTAAGTAATTACTTGCTTCTTCCGAGGGCTTACTTTCAGGATAAGTATTTACTTTTAAGTGCTAGTATTTACCCCAATGTGAAGTAAACTATTCACTTAGTCACAAGTATTTACTTGAAAATCGGCACGTATACGCGTTTATTAGTTTTTGTTTACCTCATGCAGTGTCAAATTCGGGTGACTATTTTGGATGGCAGTAGAGCAGTAGCACCACGTCTTACTATCCGTTCGGGTTATACGCTTAAGTACTAATTACTATAATGAGTTAGGAATTGGGAAGGTTAAATATAGAGGAAGTGAACCTGCATTTTCGTGGAGGTAGAGTAAAAACCACCCCAGTTCACCCGACCGAGATTCAAACCTTAATCTCCCCGTTCTTGACAGTCTAGATTAACACAAATCTAACGCATTAGCTAACTACTCCACCGAGGCGGACTGCTGCAACCTGTGGAGTCCTTTGATTGTGTTTACTGTTAAAACGTCTGCAGATTCAACATCTACTTTGAGCTGCGTATATGCTTACCCTAAATCAATTTTTGAAAAATTGTTCCTCCTGCCAGTTGTGCGAAAGCCTCTGAAGCTCATACATCCCAGATCAACTAGCCTTTGAATTTCCTTGTCCACTCTATCTCTTAAGGCAAATGGTACTTGCCTGGCCTTACAATATGTTGGTGGTATGGATGGATCCAGCTCCAGTCTCACCATAGGTCCATTAAATTCTCCAAATGTGGGTTCGGCTACTGCAGGGTAACCTTGTACTACGGTGTTTAAATCCTTAACCGCACTCGGAGTAAGTAGGGTATTGTGCACTGTAACCTTATTGTTTGTCCTGTATCCAGGTACCAATAATTCTGGTTGACTAATAATGCTGGTAGGGTTTTGTTCCGTGTTCGCTAAAGTGTTGTCTACAACATTCAGCCCATGAACCGTGAGCCCAAGGGGCTCAAACCACGGTCTTCCAAGTAGACTGGGTCCATGACCTGTGGCTACTGCCAGTGTTAGGGTCGCTCGTCTTTCTTTAAATTGAACCTCCACTGAGTTTGAGCCTAGTAGTCGAAGTGGTGTGTCAGCTGCCTAGGTACGCAAATCCAAGACTAAGGACTCTAACTTGGGTTGGTGAGGCCACAGTACTTTATAAGTTTCCTCCGAGATGAGCGTCAGGGCAGCCCCTGTGTCTACCTCCATGGTGTGAAACATACCGTCATACAGGGACAGTTTTATCGCTGGCATTGTGTGTTGCCTATTGGTGTCAGGCTCATTTTTTAAAATACGTCTAATATTATATAGCTCCAGCTCCACTATTGATAGCTCCTCGGAATCCTGTTTATGAGGCTCTGTTATATCCGTTACCTGATGTGCCCCTGTATTCCTACCGTGCCTCGTCTCCGAAAGACAAACAGGCTCCACATGCCCTCTTCGATCACAAGCTGTACAGTAAAGTATTGTTTTGATCCACTATACAGCGGCGTGTTTGATGTTGCCCTGCACATCTCAAACACTGTCCCGGAAAGAAGTGCCGTGCTCTTCTCCCTCGGGTTTCCTGGCCAGAACCTATTTTGCTTGAGGGTGGATTTCCTACTTGTGGTTATTACCCGCGGTTTGTGTCCTGTCAGCGCGTTCGCTGAAAAGTAGATTAATATTGGGGCTGGCTACCAATCCCATATACAGCTCCGTGTGTTGTTGCTTCATCCCGTACATCCTTTACATATTTATTAGCAACTTCGGCCGTTTTGGCGGCTTATATTGCCATTTTAAATGTCAGGCCGGGCTTGATAAAAAATTGCTGCTATAGCTGAGTGTCAGCCAATCCGCAAACAAATTGATTACGGAGCATCTTTTCCATTACCACCTCACCACCAAAACCACAACCATCGGCGATTCGGCGAAAATCAGTGGCAAACACATTTATATTCTCCCCTATCTGCTGGCGTCGGTGGGTGAACAGGTGTACTACACTGTCTCGTTTGGTCGGGGCGCGAACCGCGTAGTCAGCCGATCAATCAGTTCTATAAATGAAATCTCACTCAAATCGCGTGCCCCAAATTCGTCACTGAGAATTTTTAACGTACCTAACCCACAAATACACAAAAAAAATGGGTTCTCTTCTGCGTATCATCGATGATGTTCTTCGATAAAAAAATTCTTTAATTGCATCAAGTATAGCGGCCATGTTGAGGTCTCACCCACGTTGAGTTCCTGTCGTTCGGACATAATGGCCAATAATTAATAATGGCTTAATTGAATATTATAAGCGTCCGTTTCCACTATCTCGTCCAAAGGACAGTTTTCCAGTCGTATGAACAAAAGTTAGTGGAGTAAATATAAACTCTCAGGGGTTCCCTGCACCGTATGATCCACCACTTTGGAAACAAGAGAGGTGGATTGTGGTTGATGGGCTCTCAGAGTCAAGATGGAGAAAGGCGGCTGCCCTGCAGCCCTTTGGTACCATCGGGGTGATGGAGTTCCCCGGCAGAAATGGGAATAGAATAGTTGAGTGAGTTTAGTTTAGTTAGTAGTTAAAATAGATAAATTATGAACGGGGGAACTAGGTAGGGGGTAGATTAGGAAATTCAACTGTCAAGGGTGGAAGGAAGGGTGAAAATGGAAGTGTGGTGGCTAGAAAGTAGGTGGGGCACCAACTCCGATAGGGCGCCTCCCCATGTGGTGGATATGGGGATGCCCACCTCTGATGGGCGCTTGGCGGACTCAGGAGTGAAATCCCGGGAGTTGTGAAGGGCCCAGCGGGGGAGGGTACCGGGGGCGTAATATACCCGGGGCGGACCAAATAGAGCTAGGGGTAGTTGAATTTCATTTAAGTTAGGAGCCAAAATCTGTGTTGTAGTGTTAAAAAGGAAATTCAAATTTAAATTGTAAAAGTAAAGTCAAAGTTATGTGGAAAAAGGCCCGGATTTAAAGTTTGTAAGATACCGGGCCTGTAAACACTGAATAAATAAAAAAAAAATATCTCGTCGCCATATGTTATGTCTGCGAGTGCTAACTGAGGTCACATTATTGCCACGAACATAATAGGGGCAGTTCACGACCGTTACACTCGTAACCTGACGCTACACTCTTCTGTCTGTCATGGCGGCTACGCACTTCACTTGTTTCTCAGTTGTTTACACTACTCCCTGGCGCACAACAAGACTTGTATTATACATATACTACAACAAGTATTCTACTTAAGCCACACAGTGGAAAAACTTGTGTGACGTATCGTTCTGGAAGTCATAACATGCTGAGTGGGACATGAAGGTGGACCTTCGGCTAGCTATGATGAGGGAACGGTTGATATCATTAGTACAGATGTTTAATAGATGGATTCAAAGGGATGACACCCCTGGTAAGCGTAGTTTCCTTTTCCCCAGGAAAATAACTCCTGCCGAATATAATTTGGAATATAACTGGTTCAATTAATAATTTATTGAAGAATGTGCAACGACATGGCGGCCAGAAACGCAGAGCTGTCAGTATCAGAGTGCATAATGTTATTCTTGAAAAAAAATGTCTGAATTTGATTGGTTGATTTTACCACGTCTAGTTTATTAGTGGAATTCTAAAAATATAAATTAAAAGCAGACCATGGACAGTTTATTTTAACTTTCTAGGCCCTTTATGCATATCTTTACGTTGCTTAAAACTTGGCTCAAATGCCAAGATCATTTTGCTATAAATAATTTTTTAATTATTAGGTCAAATAGACCTGCCCGAGTGGGAGGTGTTGCCTTATTAATAATTCGCTCAGACATTTAATATGTTGTGATAACGTCGGACAGTTTTCAATATCAATGTGAGTTCATAGGCATGACATATTTTGCTTCAGTTATAACATTGTACAACCCAAAACCATATAATGTCGACGCAAATTTATCGTAACAATTATTAGTTGGTGGGCTCAATGTAAAGAGAATATAAGCTAGCGCCAGATAGGTAAATATATCTGATTGGCTGAGAGTGTGACATCATTCAGTACACATGCTATATGGAAGACAAACTAAGTTATTAAAATCAGGTCACATTTTGTAACTTTAAATAATAACTACACATTTAAAATCCACACCAATGTACAATCAACGTCATCACTTTACTTATTTAATAATAATAATAATAATATATATGGCTGTTTTATTAATTAAAACATTACTGCGATGGACTGGATGACGTAAGCAATTATATAATCTAATTCCTCCAAGAGGCGCTACCTTTCTCTTCTCTTTAGACTTTAAATTGAGTGTGATACCCTCACCGGTTATTACCTGTGTGTACATGAATGTGGACCACGTACTTCTGGGTTCCTCCTAAATAGAGCGTTGTGGGATGAAGATTTATTGTACATTTGGGGCAGTAAAAAAGAAATAGTCAAATTTTCCTAGTTAGGATTTACCATACAACCTTTGGACTGAGTGCGTAATCTTTTTTTTACTGCTGGGGTGCATGCTCAAAACAAAACAGTGTGCCGACAAATTTTAGGCTTGTTAAGTGTACCATGAACTTAAAAAGTAGGTGAAATACTGTACAATGAGACAGTTTCTTCTGATATAGCTCTTAATTATAGAAAGTTTTTTTTAGCACCGTGTCTTACTACACATCCAGGTTATATGCCTAAATACTAATTACAATAACGTGTTATGGATTAGAAAGGTTTGATTTAGAGGAAGCGCACCCACATTAGCCTGGATACGGAGGGGAAAACCATTTAGGAAAACCACCCTCTGTGCACAAGACCGGGATTGAACCCCAATCTCCCCGTATTCGGCAGTATATTCCAACACAATAGTAGCACGTTAGACCACGTGGCTACCGAAGTGGGTTAAGAGGTAATTGGAAAATATTTTTGGTAAAAGTGAATTAGGAACTTACTGGTGGGTTGGGATTCTTTAGGGTGGTATAGTGACCGTTTTACAGAGCTCAACTGATGTGACGGTATCACGCTCCATCGAGGGGGTCATAATTATACAGGCTGTCAACTATGACTACCTACTTTTGATTGGGCCAAGGACATATTTAAAGTGGATTATCAAAGCTTATTTATTCAAAGGCCTTAACTTAACAGTAAGACAAATTAACCATTTTAATAATTAAGAATTAATAGCCAGAGCTATTATTTATGCTTATTAGTAGGGAATTACTCCACTAGATATCATATTCTGAAAATTGAAAAATGACACCTGGACACAGTGTCTAGGATTATAGTAAAATAAGAAAAATAGAATAGATTTTTAATGTATGTCAAACTTTGTTTATACGTCAGTACCGAATCAATTATCCATAATTTTGTTAGAGAATTAGCAAGGCTATCTACAAGTTCATATTTCTTTTGAAATAATTTGTGTAGGCCTAGCTATATAATAATGAAAAGCTCTTTGATCCATTTTAACCAGAGTTATTTATAACAAGCATTTCACTAAAGATTGTTATAATTTTTATTTAACTTTCCTAAACAATAATAAGAAAAGGCATGTTGAAAATAAGTACTGTTAGTACTGTAGTTACTGTTGGAAAAGGCTGTTTATATAATCACCTCCCCTCTCCGTTAAATAAATACTTATCATACAATGAACATACTTTAGACAATGGCAGATCAATGTCGAATATAAGAACTTGTTTAATCCACTCACATAAGGATCATTTCATTTGAAATATACACACTCTACGTTACCTACTGATCTATAAACTTTTATTAAATAATAAGCAAGACCATTTTTTTATCACATTAAATGAGTAGAAAATTATTATATAGGCCCTAAAACTACATATTTTTCTTTAAATAACACAAACACATAGCTATTAGATACATTCAGAAAAAAAGTTGAAGTATTTGTGAAACTGTCACATTGACTTGAAAGAGATACCTGAAAGTTTCCTTATCTCTCACGCACCTACAGATAGTTCGAAAATTTTGGCTATAAATGTGTGTGTAATTATACAACAGAGCAATAGTTTCATCCTAAGGTACGCGAAAACATCCTAGAGAGGGTTGCAAAATTTAAATGTATTTGTATATTATTTCATAATAAACACTAAATAATCAGGGCCACACTTAGGCTAAGCCTTAAGAGATTCCGAACATAGGAGTGAGCAATCTAGGAGGAATTTCCCTTTCTTTCTCCTAAATGTAGATAAGAGAATAAGCCTTAATTTTAATTATGCACCAACAATTTTGGGGGTAAAATGTTGAAGAAAAATTATATTCGAACAAAAAATGTTGAATACCTACTAACATAATAGAAGTCACTGATGTAGAGTAACCTCAAGGTCCTTTTTATGGGTACATAAGTTTTGTTTGCAATGTTAAATAGTACCTATATATGAAATCTAGTAAAAATCGCTAGTTACAGCAGATTTAAAGAACATGTAATTTTTCTCTCTTTCTACCCTAATTAAGCTAGCTATCATTTTGGGGTTAGATAGATATTCCAAAAACTTCTTTGGGGAACTGAAGTGTTCAGTTGGCAGCACTGGGAAAGACCTTCATGAGATTGATAATCTGTAACGAACAGAATCTTGAGTAGTGTTAAACTTTGTGGCGTACTAATACAATCAACTATAACTTAAGAATTAGATTAAACTAAGTGTGCACTATTATATGCAGCACAAGTATCATTCAGAATATTACAGGAACCAATTTACGATACACCCCGATTAGTAAAATGGTCTTAGTTCTAGGCTGAAATACAGATAGATAGCAAAAACCAATTTTTTGATAGGCCTAACAGCAATATCGATCCAAATCTAGGGTTCAATTTTTTTATTTACTATCACAATATTTTCTTTCTCTTTCCCCGAAGTGTATCGAGAAAGCTAGTCAGGAGTGGTCAGACATTTTGGATCATGTGATCTAATCCAGAGAAGGAGAATCCATTGTTATCTACTATGAAGCCATAGGCTGATATTGTTTGTTACAATGGTAAATAGGTATATCAAAAACCCATTTGGTGTTTTAATTGTAAAATTATATTGCATATTATACTAATATATTACATAAAACCACTTATAGTTCTTTCACTGACTGAAACTGAATTTTCTATTAGACTTTATTACCGCAGTACATAATTTCACTAAAAAAGTGTTTTATGAGTAAACACTTTGAAGTTGATGCATGACACTGTATATTTCCAGATAGTTTGTTGCATGAGGGTACAAATTTATCCATGAGCTAACGAAAGGAGGATTTTAAGTGTCCAAAAGTCAAACAGCTTCGATATTTAAATGTTATAATCTGCTTTGACAAGGTAGTTTGAACCAAAAAACTAAGTTTTATGAAGAGCATTGAAGCTAAAGCATGGATACTTTCCTTCAAGAAGCAGAGTACAAAATACATTTTCAGAGACTCTTGCTTTAATGGGGATATTATATTGCAGTTTTACTATTTCTTCCTCCACACTGGAAATACTCATGTTAAAAATAGAAGAGACTGCTTCAGAAATTCCTTTAATGTTCTTTTCGTCAAATGGGAATGAAATAATAAAAACCAATATTGGATCAAAGTGCTTCACAGCTTAAAACCATCTCTCCAATCTTGCCAAAATTTTTGTATTTCACTACAAAATATCTTCTAAGTGGAGCTTTCTTCCATTGTAGCTTTTTTTAAAAAGCTAGGAACACTCTTTAAATTCCCTTTTTCAAGCTTCCATTTTAAAAGTAGCAATTTTGACTTGAAAGCATTTATGGAGCTAGTTTATTCGGTAATGTCTTTGACCTTCTCTTAAAGTACAATGTTGAAGGTATTGGAGTGAGCTGTTAAATCAGTCAACAAAGCTAAGTTGTCCGTGTTTTACACATTTGCCTCCACCCTGAGGATATTTAGAATATTCTTCTTCTGTAAAATTAAACTTATATTGGATCATCTATGTTTCCAACATTTTCCTCCACTGTAAATAGCATTTACATTTTGACCTTAAATGTAATACTTTAATGTTTTATACACTTGCTCCACAGTGACAATTATAGAGCATCCTTTTTTTGTACATTTAAACTTATAATAGGTTTCTTTGTTTCCAACATTTATCTCCACCCTGATAATATTTAGAATATTCTTCTTCTGTACTTGTAGACTTAGAATGGATTCCTTCGTGTGCAAAACATTTACCTCACTTTAGAGCATATTTAAAACATCCTTTTTCTCAAAAAGTTCCTTAGTTTTTTTTTTACACTTTTGTACTTTGCTTGTGAAAATCCAAATTTTACAGAGAAATTAAATCATCCTGAGCCATCTGGTTTTGTCTGTAAGAAAACAAAATTATAATCAATTCTAAAGTAGTAAAGTGGAACACTAAAATAGTAGTTTGGAAATCAATATTTTATTTCAAATCATTTTAGCCATTTTTTCAAGAGTGGGTCCACAGTAGAGATAGGTAAGAAATGCAAACCTTTTGACGCAGCACCCTTCCTTGTTTATGAAATGTTAGATATTAGAGGTAACTACGAGTTATTGATTTTGAAAGTGATGTTTAATCAAATAGTTGTGATATAGATTCTACATTGATGATTTTAAATTATGAGTAGTGAAATATTCTGAGTAACCAATGTAAACAAACAAGTATTTAATTTATTAGAGTATAGGTCCTGAAATAAGGGATAGGATGATAATGCAGTTAAATAAATTTATATATATACTAGGTTATGCAAAGTCAACGTTTTAAATTCTTAGCATACTCAAATTAAATGTATGAAATATTCTCGAAGCGGAATCAAAGTTCGAATATTTTTTGTTGATTGTTTTATCCTTTAAAAAGACAGTAAAAAATTATTTGTAGATTTATTTAACATTAATGCTCTAAAATCACTTAGAAAACATTTTATTGCACAAATCAAAATTAAAATATTATCACAACTTGTAAATAACTACTTCATATACCTGGCTGATTTCACTATGGCCCTATCTTATAAGCTGCACCCTAGTGTAGCCCGTCAAGGTATGCTTGCTACATTTGAGGATGAAAAAAGTGTATGTAACAGTTAAAATGGTAATTATTGAACAAAAATTGTGTATTTTAGCTGTAAAAGTCAAATTTTATTTGAAACATAGTCGAAGCTGATATTTTTTAAAGCCAAATCAACCTATCAAAGCTTTGCACACCTCAAGTATATATTTAACAAAACATTGAGATAAAATATATGTTTACACAGAATGTAAATCCAGAATTTAAATCATTAGGATTTTATATTTTTTTGTATATTTGTGTATTTGGCGGTTTTATTGAAATATCTAAAGAAAGATTTGATTTAAAAAAAATTGTGTTAATAAAATAATTATACAAAACGTATAAAACTATTATTAAATTTGTTCTTTACACAATCATGCAATATTAAATGTGATATCACAGGAATTGATGTTGAAAATGTTGGCATCATTATTGACACTACCTAATGTTTGGCTTATACTACCAATACTACCAATTTATATTACCAAATAAAAACTTCTAAATTTATTCAAATGGAGTGTCACAAATCAAATGAACACAAATATGCAAACCTCTCTTTAGCAAACAATAGAAATAGTTAGTTAACTAGGGAATATTTGAGTGAATAAGGTAAAGTCATTAGTAATAAAAATTAAAAATAATGTCGATCAAATCAGTGCACTAAAAAATAAAAATTATAATTTTAGCAAACAGATTGCAAAAGTTAAATCAAAATATTTGATGATGTATTTTGTTAAAATCAATGTTATCAACCACATCACCAAAATTACTATACAAGTAATAGTGTTAGTGAGGTGTCTCTCTGTTATAAACATTTTTCCTGAATAAGATTATTTATTACATTTAAAATTATACCTTTAAAGAAACTTAAATCGTTTTCTATTCAAGTTCTGACCTGAGATAAAAAATAAATATACAAAAAGCGTCAAGTGTAGTTATTCCAAATAATTTGAAATAATATAGATTTATAATATAAATCTTGTGCAGAATGGTCTCATTCATGTTCCTTAACCCGGCTCATGAGGGCCAGAGTTGTATCCAAGTCTACATGGATACTACTTGAGAGAACTTTCAGGTAATGGAGATGTGCTGTGGCATCGACATTGCGGCAGCTTTATGGCTGCAATAAGGTCTGTGGCAGCAAGGTTCTGTAAGGACCGAGTGAAATGGGGTGTATAATTTAACTCTGCAAAGGGTTGCATACAAAGTATTCGGCTGTAGCAATGGCGGAGATGAAGGTCATCACTAATGGTGGAGCTGGCGGAAGAGGCAGCACTCTTTCAGGAGTAATTTGGAGAAAAACCACTGCTTTGTGGCCGAAGAAGGATCTTCAAAAGCTATGAGACCACACCCTGACAGATAAGGCACACAGCATCTGACCCAAAGAGGGCGGCTGCAAACGGCGTTTGGTCCATATCGGGCAGCTGATCTAAGCTAGACACCCTGGCTGCTTATGTGGAAAGTAACGGGAATCTTCCACATTACCTTCCCAAGACAAAAACGATATAGCCTCTATGTAAAAAAAATCTTGAGGTAAAGCTCCTCCTCACTTGAATCTCGGGGAGGAGAGTACAGTGAGAAAAATGAGGAAGAAGAAGATGAGAATTGGAATGTCCTCATGCTACTACAAGGGGTGTATAATTTAACTCTGCAAAGGGTTGCATACAAAGTATTCGGCTGTAGCAATGGCGGAGATGAAGGTCATCACTACGGTGGAGCTGGTGGAAGAGGCAGCACTCTTTCAGGAGTAATTTGGAGAAAAACCACTGCTTTGTGGTCGAAGAAGGATCTTCAAAAGCTATGAGACCACACCCTGACAGATAAGGCACACAGCATCTGACCCAGAGTGGGCGGCTGCAAACGGCGTTTGGTCCTTATCGGGCAGCTGATCTAAGCTGGGCACCCTGGCTGCTTATGTGGAAAGTAACGGGAATCTTCCACATTATCTTCCCAAGACAAACACGATATAACCTCTATGTAAAAAAAATTCCTGAGGTAAAGCTTCTCCTCACTTGAATCTCGGGGAGGGGAGTACAGTGAGAAAAATGAGGAAGAAGAATATGAGAATTGGAATGTCCTCATGCCACTACAAGACAGAAAGATGGAGAATGTGAAACAGAAGATGATGAATAACAGGTTGGATGTACTTGGCATGTGCGGGGTGAGATGGGGTGGAAGTGGATAGTTACAGAGCAGAGACAACCAGGTGTTCTACGCATGAGAAAAGTGGATTGTATGGAGTGGGAATAATGTTGGTGAGGATGCTTAAGGTAAAAGTAATGAAGGTGGAGATTGTTGATGGCAGACTGGAATTGCTGGGCTTAGAAGGTCCAAAAGAATTAGGAAGGAATTGGTTACAGTGGCCATGTTGAATAAAATGGAAGAAAGAAGGAATGTGAAACAGAAAAAAAGGAATAGAATGAACAAAAAATGAATATTGAGAAAGACCAAACAGGCTAAGGAAGCGTGGATGGAAGTAAAATGTAAGAAAATTGAAAAGTTAAGAGATGATATACAGTGTGACCATGTGCAATGAGATTTATAAGAGAGGTGAATGGCAGGATATTTGTCGGCAGACATGATACCAACTAAGAAGAAAAGAAACATTAGGAAATATGAGGAATACCGAACCATCAGTCTTACATCACATGTAGCCAAGGTGATTCTTAGAGTGCTAGAAGACTGTATGGAAGGCTGGAGAGCTCAAATGGAGAAGAGCAGTATGGGTTTCCAAGAGGAAAGGGGACAAGAGTCGCCATCGGGCTGATCAGAGCTATAGGAGAAAGATATATTGAAAAAAGTAGAAAATTCTAAGCTCTGTTCATAGATTTAGAAAAAAGCCTTTGATAGAGTGCAATGTGACCAGCTGTTAAACATTCTAAAGAGTAGAGGCGTGGACTGGAAGGAGAGAAAGATGGTTGCAAAATTGTACTTGGGAGTGAGATGATGGAAGAAAGTAGGATTGGTAGGGGAGTTAGACAAGGCTGTTGTCTCTCTTCACCCCCTCCCCGCTTGTTAAACATCTACCTAGAAGATACTAATGGAAAGTGTTTAGAAAGAAAAAGAGGGGTATGTATTGGTGGAAGAAGGATAAAATGTATTCGATTTGCGGACGACATGGTTTTATTAACAGAGAAAAACCACAACTCAAGGAAATGCTGAGCGACTTAAATGAAGCTTGCGAGGAAAGCTGGATGTAAATTAAAAAAGTAAAATAAAAGTATGGGCATTGGCACGAAGGATAAGAGGATTAAGATTTAAGGAAAAGAATAAAAGCAAGTTTCAGTTTTTAAGTATCTGGGCATTATATGAAGCAGGAATATGGACACTAAGGAAGGAAGAGCTGAGTTTGGGAGTGTTTGAGATATGAGTGTGGATGAGGTAGGAAAAGAGAAAGATATTAGAGGTGGTCAACAACAGGAAGATAAACTGGATTGGATCCAGAGAGCTCAACTGTATGAGTGGTGTCCCTATTCATACCACTGGAATATCTGGAACAGGGAGGAGGGATGGTAATCCTAACAATGCCGAGTCAGTCAACCAAGGAAGGACCAGGGCCTTTCGACTAAACCAAGTCAACAGTAGCAAAGAGAAGAGTAAACTTCTGCCTGCAGAACAATGTCAAGGGTGAGTTCTGGGACGAATTCCAGGATGGTGAGAGTCGATGGACGACCTCAGTATGAGATTTAATCATCGGTGAGTGTAAGTACGAGGCTAGCCACACCGTACCATGACGTGCACTCTCGTATCACGACCAAACGAATAGATATATTAATTTATTTTTGAACTCATTACCACTAGATATGAACATTTAATTTTAAATTATAGTTCAAATGAAGTTTTCTTATATAATAATAGATGGACAAATAAATGCTTTCTAACATGTGTGCTGTGCATAAATTAAGAGTCATATTAGGTTACTAAAATAATGGAAGTTAAATCTAACTCAAGTGCATACAAAAGGTCTTTTAGAAATTGAGGGGTATTGTTGGGAGCCGAAAGGTGATAAAGATTTAACAGGATATTCCCAAAACTAGGATTGCGCAGATATAGAAACACATAGTTGCAACTAGGAAGTATTGGAAGTCTTAGGACAGCTGCCTATTTTACGACGACATACCTTGTCATGCAACAATGGTTTCTGATCTGTGAACATAAAAATTCCAGGTAGGGATGAATGGCTGACTTATGACCGGAGTTCATCCAAGAACCAACTGACTGAGTAGCAGTTCAGTCATGTCTGGTAGTTCATCAGAGGGTGTAGTTAAAAATAGGACCATTGCATGATTTTATGCTTATCAAGTATTAAGTGTAATCCACACATGATTTTGTTTGTATATCAATCTGATGGTTTTGTAGTTAATTTTATATACTATTCTTGTTATTAAATTAGATTTTGAATAATACATCTCTTGTATTTATTAAATGTGTGTGCACCCTATTATCAATAAACTCGTGACCGCCATAACAATTTACTATCAACACTTCTAAGATAGTCACTCGCAACCTATTTGTCTCTGGGCCTATTAATATCAAAATATATTTTAAGTCAAAAAGTATCATAATTCCCATCGGGATGAACAATTTGTTTATGTAAAGTGTAAACAAGAAATATCAATAAACAAAATCCTGACTTATAATCATATTTATCACAAACTACCACAACTTACAAATTTAGTATTTTACATGCTAATAGCAATATCTATAATAATGATATAAAGTTGTAAGATATGATTGCCACTCAATCTCTAGGATAAAATTCCTCCATAAGTTAATTCTTGGTTTTCTTGGCAAAAAAACTTTTCATTTTCCTGATTTTTTAAAGGGTCTTTTCTCCAGTTGTGAGAATTGAAATAAGTGATTCCTAATGAGAATGTTTTGTAAAAGTTATGTTGTACACACTACCACATTTTTGTAACTGGACAAGTATTAATATGTTCCTACTCAATAAATAAGCTAGTAAACTATTGTAGTCTTACACAATTATACAAGACAGCCTCAATCTTCTTTAAAAAATTGTTTACTTTATTCTTCGTAGGTCTTTGATAAAAGATAATATCTTAACATCTCATGTTGGAATACTTGGCCAGGTGCCACCACAGTTACAACTCCTTATCCCCCTAACTTAAATATTCAAGGTACACTTCTGGAATTACTCTACATATTTGTAGCCCTCTTTTTATGGTCTGTATCAGAAATTATTTCCCTTGTGAGGTATGCTCAGCAATAAGTAGAGAGTAGAGGAGTACACATTAGTATGTAAACAAATGTTCTAAAATTCTCATTTACATTTACGTTTTTCTCCGTTTCCTTTATTTATACATTTACTTCCACCATGAGGTATTTAGAACATTCTTCTTCTATACATTTGGACTTATACGAGATTTATCTATGTTTCCAACATTTAATTCCTCTCTAAACATATTAAGAACATTTTTCTTCGTTACATATTACATTTTGCTGTGATCCTCCATGTTTAATACACTTACCTCCACCCTGAGTGTATTTAGAACATCCTTCTGTATATTTAGACTTGTACTGGGTTTCTCCACGTTTCCAACATTTAACTTCTCTGTAAACAGATTAAGAACATTTTTTCTTCATTACATATAGAAATTTTCTGTGATCCACATGTTTAACACCTTTTCCTCCAGAATGAGGATATTTAGAACATCACCCTCCTACTGTACATTATAGCTTGTAATGGTTCCTATATGTAGAATATATTTCCTTCCATGCTGAAGATATTTAGACCATCTATCTTTATTACTTTTTCACTAAGATTAAATTTCTCCATGTTGAATACAATTACCTCTCTTCAAAGCATATTTACAACCTCCTTCTTCTGTACACTTTGATCTATACTGTGAACCTTTGTGTCTAATCCATTTACCTTCACCCTGAGGATATTTATAACAATCTTCTTCAGTACATCTAGATTTATAATGGATTCCTCTATGTTGAATACATTTACCCCCACGCTGAGAATGCTGAAGATATTTAGAACATCCTTCTTCTAAACATTCAGACTTGAAATGGATTCTACCATGTTGAACACATTTACCTCCCCATTGAGAATATTTACAACATCCTTCTATACATTTTGACCTATTCTGTGAAATCTCCATGTTTAAGACATTTACCTCCGACCTTAGGATATTTAGAACATCCTTCTGTACATCTAGACTTAAACTGGATTCCTCCATTTTTAGCACATTTGCCTCTCTTCAGAGCACATTTACAACAGCTTTTTTCTTTACACTTTGCTCTTTTTCTTTTACACTGAACAGCCGATGTACTCTCTTCTTTGTACTTTGTTTGTGAGAATGCAAATTGTATGGAGAAATTTGAATATCTTGAACATGCTGGTTTTGCCTGTAAGAAAAAAATTACTAAATTCAATTGTTAAGTGATATAAAAAAAACTAGTGTCGTAATCAATATTTTAGTTCAAATCGTCATAATCACATTTTCAGGATTAGGTTCAAAAGTTTTTTTTGGTAATAAATGCAACCCTTTTGTCTTACCACAGTCTATACATAAATTTCCCATTGAAGCTGATTTTTACTACGTTCAATAAAATACTCTGAATTATATAACAAAGCTCCATACTTTGTATTACAACACTCTAGGAAGATGCTAAAAAATATTTAAATTATTTTTAATATATCTAAGTAGAGATCTTCAAATAAGACATAGAAAACTGAAATATATTAATGTATATTTTTAACTAAACATATTGAGATAAAATATATGCAATGTAATAATTATGATTTGATGTGTATTTTTACATTTTGTGTGTTGGAAAAGTCTGTTGAGATATCCACAGAAAGATTTGATTATGTAAATATTACCAGTTTACAGCTATTATAAAAATGTTATTCATACAACCATCAAGTATTAAATGTGATATCACACAATCTGAAATTGAAAATGTTGGCAGCATTACTGACAGCGCCTAATGTTTGGGTAGTTATATCAATATTATATGAGCAAAATAAACTTCTAAAATAATTAACTTGGAATTTTACCAATCAAACAAATAAAAATATACAAACCACCCTTTAGCATATTACATTTAGATGATTAATTAAGGACTCTTGGTGATAAAAAAAAAGTAATTAGTGATAAGGTATTAAAACGAATGTATATAAAATCAAGGAATTAAAAAAGTAAAAATTATGATTCAAGAATGTAGATTTATATATTAGAACAAAGATTTGATGGTGATATATTGTTAAAATGTATGTTATCAACTAGCACATCAAAAAAAATATTAATAAGCCAGTCATAATGGGAATGAGGCGTCTGTTATTAACATAATATTACTGAAAGTAATTTATATCACATGTAAAATGATATATTTATATGAACTTAGACCGATTGTTTTCTACTAAAATCATTAAGTTCTGTCCCGAGAGAAAATTATAACGATGATAATAATAATAATTTAATTTGACTTGAACAATTGAAGCTTTTATGTGGACCAATGTTCCACATAAAGAGTTAGAGGAATTTATACTTAAAATCTATAATACACTAATACTTTCAATTATTATGGTTCTATGCTGCTGTTATTTGCATTTGATATAAGTTTTTAAGTTAAAGATCTGTAATACTTTAGTAACATGTTGTAATAATGCTTGATATACACAATATACTCTTTTATTTAAACCAAAAACTATAACAAAATATTCTAACGTTGATTAAGATAAAGAAATATATAATATATTTTAATTGTCTCAATTCAAATTGAAAGAGTGAGCCTCAACCTCTCTCTCCCCCCCATTGTTAATTTATAATCCAGTTATATTTATTCTACCTAAGCTAAACACATTACAAAGTTATATTACATTTCTATGCACACCAGAGTTACTCACATAAAGTTCTTCTTCAATAGGTAAGAATAATGTTGAAATGGGTTCATTCTCTAATTGCTGGTTGTCAATCAATTCCTCTTTCAAAACTACCTTTGATTTTATTGGTACATCAATTTCATCAAGTTCTTCTTTAATAGTTGGGATTAATGTTGAATTGGTTCCATGTTCTATTTGCTGGTTGTCAAGCACTTCCCCTGTCAAAACTACCTCTGATTTTATAGGCATATCAAGTTCAGTCTAGAAAGTAGGCAAAAGAAAAATAAGAATGTTTTATCCAAGTTTGACATATGAACTAAACTTATATTATTAAAAAATTGCTAAATGTATCAGTATACGTTAAAAAACATGTCTGAAAACAACAAAAGTGGAACTAAAGATGTAAGAAAATCACAGGACATGTTTTAAAATATAATATTTTAATAGATTTGAAATTAAAGACATAACCAAACACAAAGCACCATTGAAATATTACCCATATTTTTGAGCATTTTAACTTTCATTGCTATTATCAACCAGCATTGTTTGAATATGCATTCACTCATTATAATAGGTCAGGATGAATTTTTTGGCATTGAGTACATAAATAAAATAAATTTAAAAACGATCTACCAAATAAAATATGATTTTTAAGTAGAGACAATTTATTATATATATAGAAATAATTATCGATAACATAAAAAAAGTTAGACAATAAAAAAACAAATTAATGAATGTCTAATAAGACGAATGTGAATTCGTCAGAATCAAACGAAATGTAAATTAATGTAAATGTATTTTTTCACAAAGCTTAAGTTCATTCGTTAATTTGTGTTGAGTAGAGATTGTATATACTTCCATAGCAATGTATGTTTATAACTCTGGTATTTTCAGCACTAATTTTGTTTTTCGTGTATAGATATAGCTTGCAGCCCACAAAAAATATGTGATGGGTGGGCTGTAATTTGACCGAAGCTGCACGAGAGGTAGTATGTTTTAAATGAATGTGGAGCTATCTACTACTGTGAACTCATTGCACAAGCAGGTATTTCTAACATAAAGTTAAGGTCAATCATACATATATTTTTTGTCTTACTACCCTTTCAGGTTATATGGATTTTAACCACTATATTGGGTCGGAGATAAAATTTAGAATTTTGAAGAAATATACCCATATTTGCACAAAGAGAAAGTGTGAAACTTTTTAGGAAAAACCACTGTCAGTATAGCTTGCCAGAATTCGGAGCTTGGTCTCCCCGCTATTGGCAAACAAGACCAAATGACCTCGACATTTAGTTTGTGTGAAAATGGATGCAACCATCTAAATATAATATTACTAGCCAAGGCTGGTTTTATGTTCACATCTGGCACATATCTGAAAACAAACAGCACATATCTTTAGGCTGGAATTATATGCATGCATAATGCATAACTAATAGTAAATAATGTGCGGAACTACAAAAATGTTGTAAGTGAACTGGCCTGTGACTGGGCGGCAATTGTGGCACTACCAAAAAAACCTAGCGTTATTAGCCCCCTTTTTAGGCTCTAATTGATACGCTATAAAATAATTAGTGTTGATTAACTACTGTAAATGCCCCACATTGATGCGCTACAAAAAATTATATAACTATTTACTGGTATTTATACATCTAAATATGTTGTTACTTGTTGCGAATTTAGAATTAAAGGTGTATTTGAAGTAGGTTTACTAGTACTAATGGTTAATTTATATTTTAATAATTATTATTGAAGATGTTTGTAGAGTTAGTTTAGTGCCCGCAGCATGGCTGCTAGCTTTCTTCCCTTATGTCAGCATTTTGGTGTGAATTTTATTGTAATTTATTTGGAAGAAGTTAGTATTTCATTCATAAAATGTTTTAAAGCACAGTGATTTATTGAAGAGAAACAAGTTTAAATATTCAATTTATAGTTTACAACTTGGTGTGTCTTGCCACCAATTTCTCATGTAACAATGTTAATTAATTGATCACATAATATCTTTCTCATGGAGCACTACTCGCTACTACCTTTAAGTCTCCTATCCAAGTGTGCGAGAAATTTGAAAACCCTATATATTTTAGTTTTACATTTGTATTGAAAATGTGAAGAACTGCCACTTATTTTCAAAGAAAAAACAGACTAATCTGAGGCGTATGTGGTCTCCTCCTGAAATTCACAAAAACTGGAGCTCACATCACAAACCATTTAAAATAAACCGACCACACCACACAAAATGTGTGGTCGATTTCAATATGTCACCAAAAGTGGGATGAGAACTGCCCCAAGTGCGGTACTTTTTTTTATATCACTTTTCCTTCCACAGAATTATTGCTATTACCACTACTCATTTAACCAATTAGAGGGTTTATACACATAGCATGACTTTCAGGCACAGTGAACAAGAGATAGAAAACTAATGCCACGTGGAAACAAGAGTGCGAATCCGAGGGGTTATCTTTCAAGCTTCCTGGCAGCTAGAAAATCAAAGGAATTCTTTAACTTTCTTACAATCTTCCCGTGAAACCAAACACACATTAAATTTAAATATGAGAAATGAGATAAAAGAATATCAATTTAAATATATGTTCATTTTGAAGATACCAGGGGTAGAAAAACAGTGACATTACAAGTGCATGGTGTACAGTGCATAATTTATAAGGAAAATGCAACGGTTTATAATGAAACATAGTTATCAAAGTTTTTTGTAAATTTTGTGTCCTTTTTTTCCTTATAGATATGACGTAAACTCTTTGCTCTACAAAATAAGGACTTTAAAAATACATCAATAAAGGTTTTACTCATAAGAAAATGTTAATTCAACTGTATCTTTTGAAAGATCAAATTAAGTAGCCTAAGTGGGTACCCATACTATTAAATCAAATTGTATTTTTATTTGGTTCTGAGTCTATTATTATTTTTATCATTTTTATTGACGTGTCTTACTACCTGTTCATGCTGTGTGCATATATGATAGTTATTCTAATGGGGTAGTGATGAAGAAGGAAGTATTTTAGAGGTAATATACCCGCATTTACGTAAAAGTAGAGTGGAAAACCATTTAGGAAAAGTCACCCTCAGTACACCCGACTGGGATTCAAATTCTGATCTCATCATCAGCAGTCTAGTTTAACATGAGATATTCTATTATTGTCATGAATATTACGGTAGACATAATTCTCAATAACAGAGTCAAAAATGTAATATTTCACCATTATTTTCAATCACGTATACAATCATAGTTATTTAAGTTTAAAAAATGAAAATTCATTAATAACAGAATATACTGGGGCTTAGTTGGCTAAAGCAATTTCTCACATTCTATTTGGGTGATCCATGCATAAAGCTTCTGAAATTATAGTTAAAACAACTTTATGCCTTATGCACTATTCACTATGCATCGATTATAAACGCCATCATTGAAGATATTGTGTTTCATCTTATTGCACACAATGTGTTATGTATTAATTGTTATTAATAGTAAGTTATGCATGAATATAGACCAAGTCTATCTCATTGACCTACATCATTATCATATTTAGTAATTGCCTTCACACAAGTGTAAATACACTTACTCTAAATTCTACCTACATCATCCCTAACACATTGGTTAAATAGTTCAATAAGTTGAACTGGTAGTATGACATGCAGCACAATAATAATAGTTACTTATTTATTGCTAAGAACAAAGGATCAGCAGTAATAATAATTAATTAGATGTGATTCAGTTTTGATCATTTCATACCTCCATTATCAACTTAGCATCTTGATGAAGTTTATATTCCAAGTCGTCTTCTGGTTCAATCTTGACAGCGAATGTATTTCCCTCCATGTCTTGGCCGTGATATGTCAATATTACAAATTATCAACTTAGCATTTTGATGAAGTTTATAGTCCAAGTCGTCTTCTGGTTCAATCTTGACAGCGAATGTATTTCTCTCCATGTCTTGGCCGTGATATGTCAATATTACAAACTCACAAGGGATATCTTGAGATCCCTCCACATGGATAAGAAAGTTCCATGAAACTATAAAACAAAAAAATAGAATTCTCAATATTCTTATATTAGCTAGGGCTTCAGCCACACTTAAGAACTGATGGCAGCAACAAAAATGCCGGAGTCAGGACGCAAGCACGCAATGTTTATATGAGGATGGACATACTATGCGACTACATCCTAAAGACAACTTATATTCTTTGCCTAAACACAATATTTCGGTAATTCTTGGTTGTTGAATTATGTAGTGAGTGAATAAATAAATATATATAAAGATCAAAATTTGTAGGCACCATAGTTTCAAAAAGGGCATTGTAGACAAAATAATTTTAATAATCGCATGCCTATAAAAATATCTATTGAACCACCAAATAACGAAACTCAATTCAGATATTATATTCTTTAAATGAAAAAATGACGGATTCGAACCCGGGACTTTTGGCTTAGTACGCCAATGCTCTAACCACTGAGCTATCCAGGAGTAGTCCTATGCCCAAGGTCATTCTTCACTCATATTTTATGGCAGAGTTTGTCATGAATGTGAGGAAATCATCAGCTACATAATGTGTGATCAATTAAGATCACGAAATATCAGATAACGCAACCACCTTTTACTCGGTAAGGCTTTACGCAGCCAAATGCAGAATGACAATACAGTAAAAATAGAAATGCACTAGGCCTATCATGTGATGGATTAAATAGCAAGTCTATTATATTTTATAATTGCTTTTAGAGCTGCATCTAAATATAAAATTAATCTTTGGCTATGTTCTAATATAGGCTGTATCCGAATTGTCTACTTCATGCGTCGTTGACCCTTGACGTCCACTCAGGAGTTGCATTGGAAATCACGTGATCAAGTGTAGATCCGTCCAAATAGTCACAAAGTTTGCTAATGCATCCCTCACACGCCCTTGAGTCCAAGGGCGACAGCAAGTTACACTTGATACACTATTGATGCGGTGTTTGATCGGCAATTGTTTAATTTTTCGTCTGCTAGGAATAAGAGTTTGTAGAGTAATGTGATCTTTGACAACATACGTTAAATATACTGGTTGTTTTATCGTGCTGTAGAGATGTATTGTGTTGTGTCATGTTGGATAATTTGCCATGTGAAGTGAAAATTAGTCTCTAAAAATCTGTATGTAGCCTACGCTAATTCGGGCTGATAGATGGCGTTTAAAATAGTTTCTAAGATCATTGATAGGAAGCAGCACTGCAGACTCAAGGGTGTGAAAAGGATATTTTGCCGTTCAAATAGTCTGTTGCAGTCTTCGATCTCAAGTGTGTGGTAAGTGTAAATTCATCATGGCCGTGTCTGAATAGTTTGTCCCCTACGCACTTGTGCACTTTACTGCGCACTTTAATAAAACAAGTTTCTGGCGCCCCTAAGTACATAGGGTGCATGATAGTTTTCGGACATCAATGTACAGCTAGAGCCATCTGGTGGCTAATTCTGAAACATGCGTTTCCATGGCAACGATAATGAATTTTGATAGTGTTTTGTCAATGGTGACATTTTTTTAAGGCGCAAATTCATATTTATCATTTATCTTCCTTAATTCTACGAACCTTAAGATTTGTTCTACTTCCCCTGTAAAGAATAAAATCAATTGTATACCGTTGATGATATTT
>CABFWB010001203.1:148244-164739 GCA_902151455.1 Timema bartmani
TGTCTCCTTTCTTGAAAATATGTATTATAACTCCCTTTTTCCAGTCTTCCGGTACCTTGTTGTCCTTCCAAATCACTCTCTACATCCAGTTAAGGCTAGTGAATTTAAATATTGGGAGGGCTGCATTTGGGATAGGGGGGACTACCAAATGGTCTGGGGGGTATGGAATTTTTAAAACTCAAGAGTTTAAAAGTGCCTTTTTTTTAAGGTCAACCTAAACATTCTTTAAGAGTATCTTTCAAAAACCGTGTTCACTACCCTGCTATTGAAGTTCCACCTCGTACTTGAAGGTTGAGGAACACGGTGAGACACATTATCAAGCACTGAAAGGCACTGTGGTGACCTTGAAAAATGCGGGTATGCCTGAAAGACTGCCGAAAAAACCCCGTCCCTGGGGGTTTCGCGAAGCTATCTTTTGCATTTTAGGTCTAGCTGATGGGCATAACAGTGCATAAAATGTGCATTTGTGTAGTTTTCTTAATTATTGCCTGTACTCCTCCTTTTTCCAGTTCATTACAGAAGCTCCATAATATGTCCGCGCAGTGAGTTTATCGGTATCATCCTACAAAACAATGCGAAGCTGTTCTAAAATGCATTCAAATAATCCTTCTGTATTCAGAGAATTTGAATTAAAAATTCCCAAACTCTTTCGTAGGTAGCTCCTTCCCTTTCATAACAGAATGCAATAACCGTTTGAGTTTTTCCCGAGACATCAGTAGTATTATCTGACATCACAGCAATAAATTTGACCTGGTTTATTTCAGTACACATTTTTTCATGGCACACTTCTTACGTGTAGTCTAATAATTCGTTCTGAATAGTCTTTGAAGATCCCTTGAACACAGTGGATTTATTTAAATGTGTTCATAGGTTTTCGTCAAGGCTGCTAGCCAATTCTAGTAATCTTCGAAATACACCAGGATTGACAGGCTCTGTAGTTGTATCGTGGCCATGCAAGGGAAGTTCAAATTTACCGCAGAACTTAACGCAATCAATGATTTTTGACTGTATTTCCCTATTTCTTCTTACTTTCTTAATATGCTTGCTAATCTGTTGTCTGTAAGCTTCACTTAAATGTGTGGCGATGTTTACTTTACCTAGCATAGCAAAATCTATTACATTTTTTAGATGCTTTGTTGAGTTTTAGTGCTTTTTAATTTTCTTATTTAAATGTTTCACTTACGTCACACCTCTTTCAACCCTTATCACCGCCATATGATAAACATGGGAAACAGAACATAGTGTTTTTTACTTCACACTCGCACAGCCATTTGTGCTTTTCATACCTATCGTGATTAAATTTTATTTTATTTATAAGCTTCCTGCTCGAGGAAGCTTGATTAATCGACAAGTCATGAAGAGGACGTCCCTGATTTTTAGTGACATTTTTGTCATTCGATGATAACTGGAAGAATATAATTTTTTATACTCCTGCTACACTCATTCCATTCATATTAGTTTACCTCAATTCACATTATAAATAAAATAACTCATCTCTAAACCACTCATAAAATTATACATATTCTTAACTTGCAACTGTAAAGACCACTACTACTACACTGTTATAATAATTGTGATTTAAGAACACAATTACAGCCTGACAAAAAATGCGCATCGCTTAACACTCTGGTTGACATAGAAACTGGCTGTCTGGGCTGCATTACAGAACAGCCCGTACATGCTCCCTATTTCGTGACCCTCTCCTTACCCCACCCTGGTGCTCTCTTCCCAATGACCACCGTGAGCGCATGCACCAGCTAGCCAGTTGGGCTGCTTGAGGTCACAGCCCGGCACGGAGAAATATTGTTGCGTTTCTACATTCTACCCCATTGCTAGACAGACCCGCAGAATAAGGCTGTAGTGTGTAGCGATCATAAGTGATTAAGAGGGACATTTATTGTAATGTTTAAGCGGCTAATACCATGATGATGATACTTATACTCTTATTCACAAATAGTTCAGATAATTCATGGAGGGCTGCAGCCCTGCAGTGCTATACGATGAGCCACCTCTGTCTACATCCTGTATAACCATTGTACACCTACTTCCCCTGCAGCTCTTATCCTTTCCACAGTCAGTTTATTCACACCCGGTGCTTTTCCTTGTTTCATTCTCTTTGATACATCCTCCACCTCTTTCCTCTCTTATGCTATTTCTTCCTGCTCCTCTATTTTACTCTCATTCTTTACCTCTCCCGGGTTAAACATCTCAAAATATTTCATACATAGTTCCTTTTCTTCCTCTCCTGTCTCCAACGTTCTTCCTTCTGCAACTATCATTATAACCTCTGATTTTTTCTCTCTCCCGTTTCTTACTTGGCTATATAACACCATCTTACTTCCTTCCATGTCCTGTTTCAGTATCTCTCTCCATTTTGCATCCAATCCTTCCTGGCTTCCCGTACAGCTCACTTTGCTCTTTTCTTCTTATCCTTATAATCTCCTTCTGTTTCTTCAGTCCTATTCTTAAAACTCCTTCTGAATGATTTATTCTTCTCCTCCACTGCTTCCTTTACCCTGTTGTTCCACTTATCATCCCACCTACCACCTCTGTATCTCCCAACAAACTGTCCCTAAAACTTTCCCATCCCATCTCTACACTTTGCAAAACATCCTTGGACAGTAAACCTCTTGCCTTTCTTAGGGACAGCTCTCCCTCTGCATTTTTTTAACCCCCACATCCCGATTGTTCTTTCTCGTCTTACTACCTACTGCTTACATTCCCATCCCTTTAGGTCTGCCACCAACAACCTATGGTCACTATCTAAGGACACACTTGATATTACTTTGATTTTTACGGTATGCCTTTTTATTTATTCCTGCATGAGAAAGTAGTCTATCGCCGACATTTGCTCCCCATCCTAACCGTATCTAATGATCGCATAGCTTTATATTTCCTTCTCGTACCAGCTGTTTGCCACTTTCATTTTATTTTTGGCACATTACTCCCAACAAACGTCTACCTCATCGTTTCTCCCTCCCCATCCTTCTTTCCCTAGCACCTCATTAAACACTACTTTTCTACTTTTGCGTTAAGATTCCCCATTACTACCTGCCACTCGTTTCACAAATTCCTTTCTAGATCTTCCTAAAACTTGTTATTTTCTTCCACTGAGCCCCCCACTTTTGCGGCATACACTTGTATTACTTGCACTTTTTTCCTATATCAGTTATTTCCATCTTTATTATCCTGTTATTCATTCTTACCACATTCGCTTGCTTCTCTCACTACAAATCCTACTCCGTTTCTCCTCCCTTCCAATGCAAAATGTAGTCTTTGTTATCTACCCGTTGGGGGGATTAGATGGAGCACTATTGTAAAAGAGAATGGGAGAATAATTGTTGGTGTGTATACTATTGGTGGGGTGAGTATGAGATGTGATGGTTGGGTAGGTGTGAGGAAGTTGCTGGGGTTGTTAAGTAGTTGTGGGTCTAGGGATGGGATGGGCTGAGTCACTGGGTAAGTGGGTGTTTGAGGGGGGGGGGGCTGAGTGTCTTCGTCCTCCGAGGAGTCTCGCTTGAGGATCTCCGCAAATTCCCAGGCTAGATGTTCCCATTGGATGGTGGTGGAGGGGAATTGTCCAGGGTCTGACGGGTGGCTGGAGGCATGGAGGGAGGATCGGGTGTACTGATGTCGTGGGCAGGTTGAGGTAATGGGTGGAGTGGGTAAGAGGGTGTTCAATGATATAGTATATCCGGCGTCCGTGGATTTCTTTCTTCTTTCCTCCCCACCTTCCTCTCCCCCTGGAGTGAATCATGGGAAGTCTTGCGATGGAGCGTGAGAGGCAGCCAGCCAAGGGCGCTACCTGATAGGTCAGTAGCCAAGGCAGCCGGCCAAGGGCGCTACCTGATAGGTCAGTAGCCAAGGCAACCGGCCAAGGGCACTACCTCAGAGCTCGATAAAAGGATTCAAGGTTGTGAAGTATTTTTATTTTGCTTTAATGATAATTATGACTAGGAGTCTCCTATTAATCCTCTTCCTTATTATCTATCTCACAATTTGTTCGTTTTACTTTTATGTAGGCGACTTTCTACATTATACAAGATCCTAGTGAAGTACACAAATTCCATAAAATAAACAGTAAACACATAAGACTAATTATATCTTAAATTACCTGTTGACACAGAGGAAAATATACATAAAAATATATTTGAGGGTCTTCCTCTAAACAGACTTAAAATAAACACGAATATTTTAAATAGTTTAATCCAAACTCATGGTAGCACAATCTAGCACTGGGTCTCGGAATCTGTGTCCTGTGGCTCACTTGGGAAGGGTGTCCTTGGTCGATCACCAGCGGATGACACGTAACATCTTTCCTTCATTCCCTTATGCCGCGTCCTCTCCACTTGGTCTCGCTCAGACCAAAGACATTCACTCCCTCTCATCCATCATGTCCACTCTTCCGGTCAGTGCGCCAATGTTCAAAGTCCCTATTCGTAGCTTATGGTTGTCAACAATTTTTCTAATCCAGATTTTACTTTATTTTCTCGAATACCTATATGGACCTTCTGTAAACCCGGATTTTTATAGAAAGCCCACTTTCAAGCACCAATTACAGGTAGGCAAAAAAGTTCATATAGACAACAAAAAAACTCTGTAAAAATCCATCCTCACTAACTTTCCCCACACTTTCATATCCTTGCATATTCCCTTTGCTTCAACAACAACCCTACATCGAGTCATGAATGCTTTTTTATTCTTAAAATTCTTAATGTTTCACTTTTCCCCCACTTCGTTTATAATATTTAACTTAGTTTTATATGGCCTACACTTTCCTTTTGATCCCCACACAATACCTTCATATATTTGCTTCATCACTCATCCTCTCAACATGCCCAAACCAACGTAAAACGCTTCTTTCACATTTACCAATTGGATTCTCTTTCAAACTTCACCCCTTCAGCACCCACTAATTAATGACTGTCCATACGAGTTTTTCCACGTACATTTCTTAGATATCTCATCCTATCAGCATTCGCCTTGCCCTTGTATTTCTCCTGACAAACCCACGCTTCACATCCATAAAACACTGTTGGCATCAACAAACTTTTTTGTCTCTTCAGATACTACTTTATTCTTTGCACCAGTCCCCATTCAACTATTTTCCGTGATACATTCACCCGTCTGTCGACTTCACCATCCATATTTCCATTTTTACTAAACGTTCTGCCCAGATACACAAAATAATTTACTTGTTCTAATAGTTTTCCATTTATACTAAGCTAATAATCATTTCCTGGTCCATCCTTATCAAAAATTATCACCTTAGTTTTGTAGACATTTATAAGAAGAGCTATTTTTGCCAAACGATTTAATGCATTCTGCATGTCACCTTCATTATCAGCTATTAATACATTATCTGAAAATAGCAACACTCACATTCACAGTGTCCATTTGCACACACACCGCGTCCTCGCAAGCATTCCTCATACACTTATCCATGAATACATAACACCCTATTCAAACACAAACCATTCGCTCAAAACTCTATCTAACCACCTTGACACACGCTTTATTTCCATCAGCCTCTACTTGCCATGAAACAACATTGGACACTCCAAATCTCGTCCGCAATTTTTTAACGCACCCTCTCAATCAAGACTCTTGTTAAAAATTTTACTGAAATACTCAACAAATTAATTCCGTATTCTTACATTCACTCTTACTGCCTTTGTTCAAAGGAACAATGACAGCATTCTTTCAGTCACTCAACATTCTAGCAAACACAGTGAAATACTTACACAATCTGGCAAAAAGTACTACATCCATACACTTTCATTTCACTTCTGATCCCATTTTCGCCCGAAGCTTTGCCATTCTTTAACCCTTTCATAACTTTTAGCACCTCAGACTCCTCAATATTTTCCCTATTTTCTGTCACTTTCTATAAGTTTTCGCCATTCAATTGCTCTAAATACTTCCTCCATTGATCTCTTATACAGTTTTCTTCCCAGATTATCTCACCACGTTCATTCTGAATGCCAAAGGTCTTTCCTTGTTTAATTCTCTTTAAACCATTCCAGAACAGCTTATTTTCTTTAAAATCATTCTGCATTCTTTCTCTTTCTTTTAATCTAATTTTCTCCTTACTCTCTTTTATTACTTTCTTTGCATTCATCTTTTTCTTTTTGTATTTATGTCCCACAATCTTTTGGGTTGTTTCACTCTTCATGGAAATCATTATTATTATTATTATTATTATTATTAGCACCACGTCTTACTACCCGTTCGTGTTATGCACACTTACACTAATGTGTAATGGTAGGGTGATTGTAGATGAAATGGAGGACCTACAGTTTAACTTTGGATCCAAACTACAGTGGAGGCCTGGCATTCCACATATTCCCAAATTGTGATTAATACATGTCTTGTCAGAGGTGAAGGAAGGGTTTGGTAATCAGATAAATTTGTGCCGGGACCAAGGATTGAACCCCGGACCCCCAGCAAAGAAGTCAGACACCTTACCCCTAAACCGCCAGGTCACCTTTTCATGGCAATTATTCGTTTGTCACGGCTTCTTTCACCTGTTAATCTCATCATGTACCTTTTAAGTTTCCCACCATCATGGGTGATAATGGGTATTAGTGAAAGCATTATGGGAAAAACTGCTTTAGTACACCAAGCAAAGATTTGCCCCCACACTCTTCAGACATAACTGAGAAGACAAAATTGAAGTTTAGCTCACATATGTGGATAACAAGTATGTAAATCTAATGCTATTTTGGGAAGGTATTGTCTCTTGAGGAGTTGCAAGGACCCATCTCCTGTTTTTTTAAGCATCACACACATTCGGGTTATACGCTTATGTACTAATTACGCTAATGGTTTATGGATTAGGAAGGTTACTTTTAGGGTAAGTGAACCCACATTTGCGTAGAGGGAGAGTGGGAAACCATTTTGTAAAAACCACCCCTAGTACACTCAACCAAGTTCAAACCTCGATTTATTCATCACCGGCAGTCGAGTCTAATGCGAGAGTGGTGCGTTAGATCATGCGGCCAACGATGCGGGTCTCATCTCCTGTTGATTGGATAGGATTCTCACAGTACATGCAGAGTTGCAAGTTCTTTCCTCCAGGGGAATTGAAAGGTCTCATCGCCTGCAGAGGCTATAACTTGAATAAAGCAATGGAGACCAACACAGATATATTGGTGTGTCTAAAGAATGTAATGGGTTCCCAGAGAGGGGCAATGTATCATAAAGCCCATATGGAAATAAATTTGGCACATTAAATTATATTATGCACCATTATTTGTAACATATTAGTCAATACCCTACTTTACAATTGTTATATTAATTTTGCTATAGGTTTTATTATAATATATACAATGCCATTACAATGCTTTTATTAACTACCCAAACACACATGATTAGTTATTGTGTTAGTATTTTTTTTTATCATAGGTCTTTAACATGCACTTTCTGAACTGACTGATTATATCACATGAGTATTTCTATGAACAAAAGAGCCTATCAATTTTGCCAGAAAAGGTATTTTCACATGACTTACAGGGTTCTTTTACATGGCACAATCGACATGGGACCGACAATTTTATTTCCTCTCTGAATAAAGGTGTGCTATGGATTTTTATTGCTTAAGAAAAATTCGTCAACCCAGGCTGGGTTTTAACCCACGAACATCGGGTTCTGAGGTGAGCACTTTACCATAAGACTACCGAGGTCGACATCGTATTAATAATACATGGAAGAAGGTACAGGCAACAAATAAAAACAAATAAAAACAAATAGAAACAAATAAAAAGAGACAAATCTAATATGGCTTTTACAAAATAAATAAGAACATTGTCCCCAATTTAAACTTTTGCTACTTCTGCATCTTCAAGAAAATTGATTGTTTCCATTTAATCCTTCAGCCTATAATTTATTCTATCGGAATTCGACAGGAGAGCATTTTAAAAGGACAACATAACTTTCTAAAAGAGGAAACCAATAAACACAAATAGTGAGAAGGATATTGGTAAAGAGTACTAGGTTTTTCTTTAAATATGAATTGTGTACTTATTTTTATTGAAAAAGCCATACTATTTTGTTAATTTTGTAGTATGTTTCTATACCTCTTTCTTGTACAACCAAACATACTTTAAAAAGTTATGTCTTTCCTTAAAGAGATATAATTTTATGCTATATTTTTTTCCTGCAAATTCATTATTATTTGATAACCATAATATACCTTTAAGTTCATAAATAGTGAATCAACATAATGTAACACTGTCAAGCATACTTTGTTTTTGACATAAATATTTGTTATACTATTTATAAACAAATGTATGATTCATGAATGTATGTAATGCCTATGTTATGCTATGTGCCTGATACATTATACATATATCCTTAATGATATTGTAAATAGTTTTGCTTCTTTCATTTTGAATGTAAATATATCCTTCTCTTAGGTTGTACCCAAACCTGGTAGATGCTTCTCTAAGTAAATACAATAAATTCATAAAAATAGTGTCCTCTCTTTGCCAAGACAAATAATGAGAAAAAACATCTCAATTTATGATAAGTAAAATTCAATTCAATAACAATCCCCTTGAAGAAAGTCTACAATCACCTTCTTTAGAATACTTATATGCTAGCGCAGAGGTTCCCAAACTGTGGCTCGCGAACCCCGTGGGGGTTCGCAAAATCTTCCAAGGGGTTCGTCGAACCATTTCTGTCATGGATGATTTTTTTCAGCACTTTGTGAGGAAATAGGAAGCATTAACAACTGTTTATTGTCTCACAGTGAAGTCAGGTATTATTGTAACCCCCCCTTTGATTTGATAGGTTCATAACACTATAAATAAAAGGTAGGTTGATTACAAGAGAGTTTTTTTTATTCATAAACATACAACTCGTAGAAAAATGAGAGTGAGACATACTAAGAGTAGTCGAGTGAAAGGTCAATAAGGACTGATAGAAATAATAAATAATGGGGCAAGACCCCAAGTCTTTGAGAGAAAACAGTAAGGCAATTAATAAATACATATAAAATTGACCCAGCGCAGAAGGCGACTAACCTAACTAGAAAAGTTAAATAAAAACAAATAGTAAAGGTGTACACAACTCATCGATGCCGATACAAACTCGACATGAGTATGCTGAATAATTATTAACTGCCATCGCAAGGCGCAAAAGAGAAAATTTAACTAACAATCAATGACTTAGATCAACCTAATCAGTTTTAAAAGACACCATATAAATTAGAGCAATCTAACTATTAACCTGGCCGAAGCGCTAAGTGCGCGGGCTCGCGGCCCCAGAGTTGAACAACAAGCTCATTTATTACAAAAGACTAAACCCTTAAAACTTTGACAAGCAAACCAAACATTTCAATAAGTTTAACTTTAAATAAGATAACTAGCGCCCCAAGATGGCGGCGTAATAAACCCCAAACCCGTCCGTGAGGCGGACAAGGCGGGTCTGCAAAAAGAAACAGAGTTTAAATATCAAGTAATCCATAATGGCTGACAGGCAAATCCTGCAGTCTCTAGTGAATTTAATTCTGAGTTACGTTTAAATAAATAAAGCCGAAACATATAAATTTAGAACATGAAGAGCCAAACATAATTTAGATACGTCGAAAAATAAACTAAGTCTAAAGCTAAGACAAAGTGCCTCACCTAATTGAGCGCAGAGAAATGAGTGACATCACTACAAAGTCCAGCCGTTATATACAAAACAAAGTCTGTCACGTGTTCACATACGGCGGGAAACACAGTTGGGACAGGGGGAAGGGGCGTGCACATGTTTCGAGAACAGTCTCGTTTAGCCGCGTAATTATTCAAATCACGCGCCGGTGGATAGGTCTTATTTCACCAGAACACAATCGTTGGCGCATATGGGTCTGCGCATCTCGATGTTCACATGTTCGAGTCTAGCTCGGAGTTGTATCTCGAGCCACGGACGGTCAGTTGGATACTTGATGTGTTGTGGAGTGCGCGTGGTTTCGGAGTCGTGATGCAGACCAGTCAAAAGGGACCAGAATAGGTGAGCCAAGCTGTCTTCCTTAGTTTCATGTCTGTGACAACGTCACATTATCTCAAGTTAGAACTCTTACAAGATTGTTTGAACTTACACTAAGTTTTCATTTTTTTTTACCAACCATGCATTTCACAAAGCAAAGTGCATGCAAGATCAAATGTGGCTCCAGGCTTTGGTCTATTTGGGAGACATTTTCTCAAAAATGAACAGCTTAAACCTATATGGAAAATAAACGTTCGTTGGACGAAAATGTTAAGAACGTGGTTATAGAACACTTGAAGATATCTGGAAAAACCTTCAGAGAATATTTCCCAGCAATGTCCAATAATAACAATTGGATTCACAATCCCCTGTAAGAGACAGCAGTTTTTAATTCTCCACAATCAGAATGAGTGAAAAAGAGCAACTTCTTGAAATTTCCACTGATATTGAATTTTAAAAAAAAAGCTATAAAGCTCTGTATTAATTGGTTTCAGGTTAAGTTTAAAGAAAGAGTTCCCAATGTTAGCAAATAAAGCTATTACAGGTTTGGTACCACTTTCTTCTACATATATATGAGCAAGAAATCTTTTTCTTCATATGCCTAATTAAAAAAATAAATACAGAAACAGACTCAGTGCTGAAAGTGACTTGCGACTTTATTTATCGTTTGTGGTTCTTGACTTTAAAGCTCTGTTCTATCCAAAGCAAGCACACCCTTCTCACCAAGTCACTTGAAGAGATGAGTAGCTGTTAAAACTTTCAAACAATTTTGAAACTTAGATTGGCATGGAATTTGTGATTAAAGGAGGCTATTTAAGTTATGTAAAACAGCAATTTCCAGTACCACTTTAAAAAACATGTGAAATGTGATAATATTGTGACAGTAAAGATAAGAAAATGTTACTACAGTACTTTGCTTATTTAATTTCAGTTTTAATTTTTTAAATAATGTATAATTTTTTAAATAATGTATAATTATTTGAACTTGTACTTAAGTAGTTTCAATATTATCCCATTATATTTGGTGGGGTATTCCAAAGTACCTACCGGAGCTATATTGGATTAATTTAAAGTTATTAAACAATTTGATTACAATTAATAACGCGATTTCATAAAAAAATTATATAAAATTAAGTGTGCAGCTATGGATGTTTATCAGGGGTTTGTGCAACTCAGATATTTGTGAAAGGGGTTCGCGAGTCGAGAAAGTTTGGGAACCGCTGTGCTATAGCGTTTCTCCATGTGTAATACATTTACCTCCATGATAAGCATTTTATAACATTCTTCTTTAAATCGTGACCCTCCTTGGGTTTTTTTTACACACATTTGCCTTCATCTTGAGAATATTTAGAACATAACTTCTGTACATTTAGACTTACACTGGTTTTCTCTATGCTTCCAACATTTACCTCCCTTGCGAGCATATTTAGAGCATCCTTCCGCCTTACATTTTGAAATAGTTTGCGATCCTCCATGCTGTATACATTTACCTCCCTTCTGAGCAAATTTACAACATCCTTCTTCTTTACAATTTGATGTCTTCTGTTTTCCACCATGTTTAATACATTTAACTCCACGCTGAGGGTATTTTGAACAACCATCTTCTAAACATTTAGCTTTATACTGGATTCCTCTATGTTTCCAACATTTACCTCCAATATAAACATATTTAGAGCATTCTTCTTCTGTACACTTTGACCTATTATGATGTCCTCCATGTTTAATACATTTGCCTCCACCCTGAGGAAGTTTACAACATCCTTCTTCAATACATTTTGATAAATACATTGATCCTCCATGTTTGATACATTTACCTCCACCCTGAGAATATTTAGAGCATCCTTCTTCTTTACATCTTGGCTTAGAATGAATTCCTCCATGTTTACTACATTTACCTCCCTTTAGACCATATTTAAGACACCCTTCTTCTTTACATGTTCTTTTTCTTTTGCACTGATCAGAGGATGTAGTCTCTTCACTGTACTTTATTCGTGAGAATGCAAATTGTATGGAGAAATTTGAATATCTTGAGTGGTTTGACTTTGTCTGTAAGAAGAAAATCAATCAAATCAATTTGGAGTTGATTAAGTGAAAAACTAAAAAAAATTCTAGTTTTGAATCCATATTTAGTTCAAGTCATTACAGTCATGTTTTTATTGTAGAAATTTCTGTAAGCACTGCAAACCTTTTGTCTTACCATGCTTTCTAGTTAATAATATGTTAAATATTCAGGAATGAAAAATAGCTATTGACTATTAATTAAATAGTATTTATAACAAATTTATATTGGAGTTGAGTTTTATATGTTTAATGAAATGTTCTTAATAAAGATACTTTGATTCACAAAATTTTAGGAATAGGCAAGTAGAAGTTGAGTTGTCGAATTAGGAATTTAGATAGTCTTGCAATAATATTTTGAGGTATATATATATATTTACACAGAATGTAATAGTTTAGGATTTGATGATTAATTTTACATTTGTGTGTTGGACATGTTTGTTGAGATATCCAGAGAAAGATTTGATTATGTAAATATTAACAGTTTAATGCTATTATTAAAGTATTAATCCCACAATCATGAAATATTAAATATGATATCACACAATCTGAAGTTGAAAATGTTGGCAGCATTATTGACAATGCTTAATGTTTGGCTAATATTATCATTATTATTATGTGAGCAAATCAAAACTTAAATTAATGAACATGAAATTTTATCAAAAAAATGAACAAAGATATACAAACCACTGTTTAGCAGATTATATTTAAATAGTTAACTAAGGACTTACTTGGCGATTATAAAAAAAAGTCATTTGTAATAGAGATTAGAACACATGTAAATTAGATCGTGGAATTTAAAAAGTATAAATTATGAGATTAAAATATACCTCGATTTATAAGATTAAATTAAAAGATTTGATGGTGATATTTAGTTGAAGTGTATGTTATCACCCACAAAAAAAAACTAACTAAACAAGTCATACTGGGAATGTCTGTTTATGTTATAAACATGATATTACCGAAGAAAATTATAAATCATGTAAAATGATATCTTTATATAAACTTCAATCAATTGTTCTCTACTCAAATCAAGTTTGACCTGAAAGAAAAAAATACATTTTAGAAAAGTGCAAGTATAGTAAGATAAAATAAGGTTAAATAACACAGATTTATAAAATAGAAGAATACAAATCACAAATGTGCCTTATATTAGTTTACAAACATTACTATCAAAGCTAAAACCATTAAAGACAGGATCTATATAACTTGGACTTCAGACGCTTTGAAAAAAAAGTGTCTGTGATCACGCTTTAATGATATTTTTTTTAGTTTCTCCCTTTCTCTTTAATATCAAATTCGAAGATGTCCATTTTTTAGTGTTATATTATGACTGACAAAAAAGTGTATAAGAAGCCACTCAGGGCTTTTAATTATTTTGGAAAGTTGCTCTACTCTTTCTCTATTAGTGTGCAACCAGTGTAGATAAGTGACTATTCAATTGGATTTCCAATGTTTCCTGAAGAATGAGAAAACATCCATCATCAATACACAGGAAAGTGACATATTTATTAGTAATGTTATCACAAGAAAATTTTCTCATCGCACATAGTTTCCAACATGTGCTACATCTACTGAGCATTTTGTTTAAAGCATCTCTTCACATGAATTACATTTTGCCACATTGTTTTCTGGACGATACCAGTGAATCCCTTACTTAACAATGTGAACATTTTAGCCCACATAGTCATACTATATCTAATTTAAAGCGAGGAGAAGGGAGGATCTATTTTTAGTTTCTTGTAGAGGTTTCCTAACATGAAATAGCAGATAGTTCAACTACATAATAGTAAATGAGTTCAAGTTAATGTGAAAGGGTTTGGCCAGAGTCCTCAGTAAGCCCTTAAAATCATAGTCAGGATAGCACTGGGGGCGGCTACCAGGACATACAAAGTATGTTCTCCATTTGGATGCAAATGAAAAGGATTAGTAAATTGGTCAGAGGGTTTGAGATTTGTCCAGCTGATGAAAAATAGAGTGTATCATGAGAGAATATAAAGATCAGCATATGAAACAATGTTTGGGTGTGATATAAACTTAGGTTTTAATCACTCTCGCCATGAAACGAGATAGCACAAAGTATTGAGATGGAGGAACAGCTGCAAGAGATGTTGAGCAATATCAGGCAACCAGTAGCGGTAAATAATAAAAATTACAACATTGAGAATGTGATGCTGAAAGAGGACAATGCTGATATCGAGGCTGTATCAAATCAAGTGAGTTTCGTTGAGGTCAGAGCAACAAGATAAGACAGTGAATTACATGGCTCAGATAAAATTGAGAAACCATGTTCATGCGATGAAGAAGTATTATATGCACGTTGTGAAAATAAGAAATAATGCAAAATACAGACAGCATGAAAAAGGAAACCTCTTCATCCAAGCCAAAAAGATGAACTTTAACTCCAAAACAAATTATTTCCTCCTGCTGAAATTAGGTAAAAGGTGAGGGTTAAAAACTAATGTGGTAGAGATCAAGAATGTATCCTAGAAATGTTCTTTTCTTTGTGGTGTCTGTCTAAGATGGTCAAATTTTACATATGGATACTTCCTCAAGCTTACACAAGAAACCAGTTCACTGTGTGCTGTGAAAAGCTAATGTCATTCAATGATGTTTCAAATAAAATAAAATCTCTTCGAGAAATCAGTAGTTTGCAATCACTTTTTGGAGGCTAGGAATTCAAGAAATGCTTTTTCAAATATAAGAGCACATCAAGAAGTAAATATAAAGCTTCAGCTAAAATAACATTTTTATGTTTAGTAAAGTAATTTTTTCACTTTCTACCTTTCAATACTAATGGGACGTACATGTTCTAGTGATGATTTAGATCCGTATGCAAGAACGAGTAGGAGAGAGAGGAGGAGGAGTATGAGAGGAGGAAGGTTAATTTGCTTGCTAGGACGATCACGCGGGCACATACAACCTTTTTTTACCAAGAAATACGCTCTACTCCTGAATCAATCAGAATATAAGTCCCGACAACCCTTTTCCTTTACTCCTCCTATGCTTAACACCAACGCTAATCCACAATTTGGTGCAACGCTCATAAGCTATCAAGATGTCACACATTCTGTTATTGTTTTGTTTTGTCAAGAAAATATAGCACTCATTGACTATCAAAATGTCACATTTTTAGATGTAAATGATAAGTATTTTGAAGAGGAGGCATGTTTGAGATTTCCAGGATGCTTTTCAGGCTTATTCTGACAAACAATTTAGTTGAATATTTTGATTTTTGAAGTAAGTTATTCAGCAGGATATCTTGCCTACAACAATGATTTCTAGCCTTAGCTCTAACTATGAAGCAACCAAAACCTAGTGTTCATCTATTAAAGTTCACTCTAAATTCAACACTTTCTAGTGCATCAAAGAGAAAATTGATTCACTTGAATGCAGATGTAGAAGATAATACTGGTATTAGTGTTAACAATAAATGTAGAAATATTATAATTTATGTGAATGTTTTGTCTACATTTTTACATACAATGGTCAAATTTAAAGGTATTTTTCTCTAAGTTTACTATATTTAGTTTAAGGTACACTTTAATAAAAAAATCTCTATAAGATAGAGAACTAAAATTCTGCATATGTGTTTAATGATGTGTTGTTTATAGTCCCTACTACAATAATATATCTATGCAACACAATACCTGGCTTTCCATATCCTCCAAAGCGTCATGTTAGGCTCAATACAATATATGAAAAATAATTACATAAAATAGGCTTAGCCATCTTCCTTGCGTCAACCAGAAGAGTGATAGGAACTGCACGTGCCAGTGAGCAGTTCTCAACATTTGAAGGAGACCCGTGTCTTTTGTAGCTCCTGCAGCATCCCTTATACTTTAGCATTTCATAACTAAGAATCCAGTCCTTGGATTGAGCCCCAGTTATATCGTAATGTGCACTAGACAATAACATGGGGTGGTGAAGAGGTGGGGTTGATAAATGACATCTTTAATATCAATTCATAGTTGATGCTATCTGGGCGATCTTGTCTAGCAACAGCAGTCACTGAGAGCCTTACCGCGGTGACACGTATGTTTTGACATGTAGGTACTTATTCTCGGTGGGTTGTGTCATCTTATGAGGAGTCATGATCCGGTGCAGAAAGACCACGTCTCTGCATTCGCAAGAGGTGGGTATCCAGTTACTAGCTGACGACTGATATGCATCTCTTGTCGCTCTAGCAACCATCACCAGTGTTGATGTTGTCATACCCACCCATCGTGAAAATATGTGGAAATTCAGAATTACAGTGAAAAGATGAAGCATATATGTAATGGTGAAGACTGTATAAGAAATCCCTCAAGATGGTAGGGCTATTTATAAATAAGTGGTTGGTATGAATATAAGTGCACTGGAACTTGTAGCACATAATAATGATGAAAATAGTTTAGTGAGAAAGAAATATTATACTTATTGTAACAAAATAAGTAGGCCTAGACCTATTGTAGAAAAAAAAAAG
>CABFWB010001203.1:166460-178971 GCA_902151455.1 Timema bartmani
ATCACTGAAAAGAACATAAAAAACTGAGTAAATGACAAAATTTGCAAAAAAAACTAACTTTAGATTTTACACTAAAATTGGGTTATGCATAGCAGCTGTTTCAGTGACCATCAACTTTAGCAGTGTTATAGTAAAACAAAGTCTAAAATAAATAATTGGGTTGGAATCAGAAGGGGACTGGTGGGAGGGTATATAAAACCTGTTACTTCTGCATAAATATGAAGAGGTTGGGGTGAATATCCTGATCTTCAAGATTTATTTCATCCCTTTAGGAATAACTAGTATTCATACTCGTGTTATCAATGACAGCTGTCACTCCTATTTGTTCCGATCTTTCACTTTCACTAAAATAAAATTCTTGTTCAGTTTCATTATTTACAAATTCAGAATCACTGCTTTCAGAATCACAAACAAATTGATCATTCTGGGTTAAGCTGTCAATAAAATTAATATTGAAAGTATTTCTGTGTCTTTAATCACAGCTTTCCTCTTAGTAGCCATGTTTACAAACAAGGCCAAAGATAAAACTAATAAAGTAAAAAGTTATAAAATAATTTTCCGGTTCGATATATCGCAAAGACAAATAAAAGTAGCTTGAACATACGAGAATGCAGTGGAAATAAAATATACGCTATCTGTTGAATTAATACTGAACTAAGAGCTCGAAAACGTGGGATCGCTGTGAGCGACGCTGGCAATTTTAGCAGATATTTCGTGCATCGCTCTGAGCGACGTTGGCACTCAAAGGGTTAAATGTTTACCATTGTACCATTGTATATTGCTGCAAAAATAAATGTTTGTATGGAATGTTTTCTCTACATGTCCTTTTCACTAGAATACTAAATTAGGGTTTCATTGCACATAATAATCAAAATGCTTTCAACTATAACCACTTAAATTACATTTTCAAACAAGATTTTTTTTTAAAGAACATTAAAAGAACTGCAGGTCAACAGATGCAAGTTTTATTGATAATGCACATTAGCATTCTATACAAATAGTCAAACTTAACACTCACTATGATAAGCACACACAAGTAACAAAAACAAGATTCAAAGGATAGGCCTAACTTAACCTATCAACAAGTGTACATCATATACATTTTAATGACTTCATCCACTAGTACTAGATATATTCCTTCAGATTAAAGTCAATAACGTTGTCTTTTAAACGTTAAAATGCTTTATAACAATTATAGATAAAAAAATTATTTAGTGCCGTGTCTTACTACTCGTTTGGGTTATACGCTTAAGTACTAATTATGCTAATGTGCTAGGAATTGGGAAGGTAGAATTGAGATTAAGTGAACCCACATTAGCGTGGAAGGATAGTGGAAAGCCACTCAGGAACACACAAACCCGCCCCCCAGTTCACCCGACCGAGATTCGAACCTCAATCTCCCCATTCTCGGAAGTCTAGCTCAACACGAAACTAGCGTGTTGGCTAACTATGCCACCGAGGCTGGTAATTATATAATTAATTTTGAAAATAATTAGGGGCCTATACATAAGTAATTCTGTAAACAATTGTTAATTTTCTGTACACTATCATGAACCTTACACCTATTTTGTAAATGCATATTAAAATATTGTTTATTAAACAGTAAATAGTAGGCCTACCCTTCTCAATCCTAATTATATTTATAAATAAATAAACTTATAAAATCTCTTTATGTGTGTGCATATCTCTGTAAATATGAACCTAATAGTTTTAATATTTCAAATAACCTACATGTTGTGTTGAGATACTCCAAAATGCTAGTGCCAGCAAGAATTGAGCGTGGAGACTTCAGAGCAGCAGTCACGTCTGAGATGGAGATTTGGTGACGCTTGGCAGCTGCATCATCCATTGTTACTGCTTCTCCATCCCATTTGTAACCAAGATGGTAGAGAGATTTGTAGGGCCCTCCTCTGGTGCTCATCAGTTCCCGTGTCTCTTCGCCTAGTTCTCTCTTCCTTCTAGACTTGACATTGTCCCAATGTTTGCGCAGATGAACCAGAGAGCGCTAAAATGGTTCACAAAATAATATAAACCCAGTTCCAACAAACTAAAATCAACTTGGGGTGTTTTATTAAATCAAACAAGAAAATATTACTACTGGCTGTTGTAAAGTATCATGTATAGTAATGAAAGTTCCCACTATACAGCTGGCTATACTAATATATTGGTTTTAATAATCAGTGTAGCATTTAATAAAATTTGTTGACTCTATAAACGTCTAGATAGAAGTCTATTAATCTGTATTCATCTGTGTTAAAAATAGTTATAGAAGTTTTCGATTTATGATGACTTTGTTAGGTTAGTTAGGTTTGTTTTAATAATGATCTAGGTTACTTATTTTCCTTTGTAACTAGGCTTATGCCTAGTACAAAAATATTATATAGGTGGTTAAGATAATACTGGTCTAAAGTGCTAAAACAGGCCTAGTAAGTCCTACCTGTACTCAGCATATATGAAGTTGGAAGTAAAGAGTAGGTTAGGTCAATAATATATAAATTCCACCAGTTCTTAGAATTTCAAAACAGGTTTTTTTTCAACTTATGTTATGTAAAAATCTACGTTACAGAGAAAGTGAATAAAACTTATTAAAGATACTTCAGTTGATAGTATACAAATAATAATGTTTGGTTGAAGTGAGGTATTGTTAAAACAGTTAAAGCATTATGTGAGGTTATATAGAAAATGTGCTCAAATGAACGCTTTGAGGTTTGTGTGCACCATGAATAAGAAATACTTTAAAAGATTTGATTTTACTTGCATTTATTTTTATAGACGACCCAATTGCTCAAATAACATACGTCATTTTATATAAAGGATCCAAGTTAAAATAATGTACGATCAAAATAAACCCATCTTTTGTAAATTACCAGAAGAGTTAAAAATCCTAGTAATTTCCTCCCACGCTTTCTTCTTAATTGCAATGATTCCAACCGAAGATCATATTTAAGCAGGTTTGCAAACTCTATAAGTACAATTGTCACTATAGAAAGTAATGGATGAAGAGAATTTTATTTTCCCTCGGGGTGTGGTACTTCTGTGTAAGATTTCATCACGTGTCATTGAGTGAATCCTAACCAGACTTTCTAGCACGACGCAGCTCCTTCCTCAGGAGTAGCTGACTCTGCCTTTTCTCCTATTTCTCTACATCTCCAACATCGCTCTTGCATACCCGCCACCTTCCCTTTTGGAACACAGCTTGTTCTGAGCAGGGGTCGAAACTCACTGCTCGTACCATGTGCATAAGAACCCACCCCACACATAACCCTTAAGGTGTAAAACCATAATAACCTAACTCGCCTCAAGAGGGAAATGAGATGCCTCCTTGGCTGTCTGGTCCGCCACTTTATTGTGACCAGCATAACCAATAATCCAGCAGAAGGCGAGCTTGGTGTTTAAACAATAAATATTAAAAATCTGTTTGTAGAACATTTGCACAAGAGGATTCCAAGAGTAAAAAGTGGACAGTTCCAACAAAACAATGATGGAATCCATGCAGATGAGAACAGAAGTGATAATCATGATAGACAAAGCACAATTATTTAAAAATAGTGTAAAATTCAGCCGTGAAATACTGGTTTCACTCAGTAAACCAAATTTAAAATTTTAGTTTTCTACATCAAGCCACAAAGATCCTCAAGTAATTACCAAGGGTTTCAAATGATGATGGGGTCCAACACTTTAGCTTAGTCAAAAGTGTATCTGCCTGGTGAGCTGAAGGTCCCAGGTTCAATTCCCGGCATGGCCAAAAACGTTATCGTTGGTGAAATGTATTTCCCTTTACGCAGTGATGAGTTAACGAGCAAGTCCTGGGTGTTGTGTCTGTTCTAGATTTAAATTAGTTTATAGGTCATTTGATTATATTATCAGTTTCTTTCATAAAGTGCATGTTAAAAACCTCAAATAACTTTTTTTTTAGTTTAAAATAAAAACTGGGGTTGAGGCCTGGGATAAGGGGGTGGGGGAGAATTAGAGATGTATCGTTCATGAACGAATGGATCAATATGAACGAAACAATAAAAATAATGAAAGATCCAGATCTTGGTTTAAATGAGCCGTCGTTCATTTGATATCCCTACCTACTCTCTCAGGTGCCTCGTTTAAGGTTCGGTTCAGCTTGGCTAGCCTCGGTTATCAGCGCATTGCCTCCACACGTTCCTCCTCAAACCATTGGTATGTTGCTAGGCAGTCCACCAACTCACCAACAGTCTCTCATTTTCGTTCATTCGTCCAAACAATAGACCAAGATCAGTTAAGTTTTCACCGTTCATTTACTGCTCTTCTCTCATTCTTGTTCCTTCATAAATTGGATGGATCAACGACTAAGCGGAAAGCTAGTCATTCATAGGGTCTTCTCTCATTATCGGTCATTCGTTTATTGAACGGATCAGTGAGTGACCAGAGGGTCAGTCGGTCACCAATTTTCTATCGCTCTGGTTCATTTGTCAACTCTACAGAACATTTTAGTTACATCTTAAGATCAGTGCAGTTTTTAATAGTAAAATCCTTTAAGTTTAATATGTTTGTTTCAATCTTAAATCATTGTGATAAAATGTTTGCCTTGTAAGGTATTTTCATGGATTGTAATTTAGACTTTTAATCATTGTAATATTCTTTTGTCAACTATTTATATTTTTAACAATCGTAATATTTTTGTGAATTGTGATTTAAGTATACCATAGCATAGGTTTGTGTGACTCTACAAAGTATTCCATCATTATTTATTTATTAAATTTTAATATTATATAGAAATAAGTGGTTTCTTAAAAAAATCTATAGTAAAAAAGGCAGCGCCATTTATAAACAGTAAACCTATCTTTTTATTCACAATTTAAATAATGCTAAGGAAAATTAACGTTGTTTTAACTACATTTAAATAAAAACTAACTTTAAAAGATTGAAAGAACGGCGAACGGGTCAAAATGAACACCTCACTGAATTGAACCAGATCCAATGAATCTAATAGAACGTTTTTGCCCATCTCTAGGGAGAATATAAGTTGCCAATTAATAGTTTTTGGTTACCAAAGATATTTAACCCAAACACCTTCAATATTAGTAAATTAGACTCAAACTGCAATGGTTATCATTTTGAAAAATCAAACAATGTTATTGCCCAAATATATTTATAATCATGATGTTAGTAATGATAATAATTTAATTTGCTGCCAAGAAAACACCTGAACGACGAAGTTTTAAAGCAGTGAAATGCTCCTCATAAAGAGTTGAAGGAATTTACATTTAACATCTAAAATACACTTTTATTTTCAGTTTGCGATGATACTATACTGTTATTTGCATTTGATTTAAGGTTTTTAAGTTAAATAAATGCCTTACTTTAATTACATGTCCTAATAATGTTTAATAAACACAATATAATCTTTTATCTCAACAAAAAAAATATTCTAGCTTTGAAAACGATAAGGGACTATATAATATATTTTGATTGGCTCAATTCGAATTGAAATAAAGGGCCTTGAACCCCTCAAGCCCCCTTCTTAAATTGTTAATTTTTAATCCAGGTTTTTTTTTTACAAGTTATGGTGTTTACTCAACTTGACCAATGAAATTCCCGACTTTTTACCTGATTTCCCCAGATCATTTCCTAAAATTCCGGAATCAAAAGTACATCACAACCTTCTACCCCCTAACCCCCTTCTCCACTTTTTATTAATCTTTTTTATGAATAGTGATAAATAAACATTTGTTTTATTTGTACTAACATATTTTACTAGGAATTAGAAAATTTACTGATTTAATGATTATTATATTTCATATTTTGAGTAAAACATTTTGCTTAATTTTTTATTTATTTTTGTAATTTACGAAATTGCCAACTTATTCTCATTTTTTCCCCGACCCCTTCAAATTCTCGTATAATTCCAGTTTTCCCGAATTTTTCCGGATGGTAGACACCCTGTTATATTACATTATTATGCACACCAGAGTTACTCACATCAAGTTCTTCTTTAGTAGATGGGAAATTCGCGACATGTCCATACTCTAATTGTTGGTTGTCAATCACTTCCTCTTTCAAAACAACCTCTGATTTTATTGGAACATCAAGTTCTTCTTTAATAGACGGGATTGATATTGAATTGGTTCCATGTTCTAGCTGCTGGTTGTGGAGCAATTCCTCTTTCAAAACCACCTCTGATTTTATTGGCATATCAAGTTCAGTCTAGAAAGTGGGTAAGAAAATAAATAATAGCGTTAGAAGTTGCTTTTAACGTGAGGTAGGGAGGGAGGGGATCGAGGGTTTATGGAGTTCAATCACCACCACCATTTTCCTAAGAGTTTGATCTGAAGCTTAAAGATAGCTACTTAAAATAACTTATAGAAACACTGATTCACATTTCAAAAATTTGCCAAGGAAGGACCACTTCAAATAGCTCATAGAGGCATTTAATTTCCAAAAAAAAATTCCATTCAATTTTAAAAGAAATACTCGTAGGGAGGGGTCACCTCCCAATAGCTTCAAACAAAACGAATATTTTTTCCAATCTGAGCAAGGTCCACTCCAATTAGCTTGTAAGACATTCAATTTCTAAACAAGTGTGTGTTTCAATAGTTTATAAAGGCATATAATTTTTAAAAAATCCAGGCAAGAATCATTCCAAATAGCTTCTATGACCATACAATTTTATAACATTAAATGGGGGAGAGGAGGGTTGAAAGTTCCTTAAAAAACTTTTTTTATTACTTGCACCCCCTTCCCCTACTACACAAATAAAGTTCCATCACTAGAGTTACAAACAACAATGTTCTTATTTCTTAGGGTTTAATAGTAAGTCATGTCATACATGTACCTATGATTTTGAACCCTCCCGTCCCCTCCCCCCAAAAAAATTAAATTCTCGCTACACCCATGGCTAATGTAACTAAATATACATATTAAAAAAATCACAAAATATGTGTCTAGTAAGTTTAAAAAAACCTGTTTCAAAAATCAATAAGTGGAACTAAAAGTGTTAAAAAATCACAAAATATGGTTTAAAATATACTAGTTTTGTACATTTTAAATTTAATATTGAAGTAAACACAAAGCACCATTGAAATATTACTCGTATTTTTGAGAATTTTTACTTCCATCGCTATTATTAACATTGTTTGAATAAGCATGGAGAAGAACGGGATCAAGCAATTTTTTTGGGCTGAAGTTTAAATATAATAACAGACAATCAAATAAATTACAATTTTTTAGTAGACACAATTTATTTTATACATAAAAAAAATAGAGACAACATAAAAAAGTGACAGCCAAAAAAGTTAGTGAGCCTCAAATAAAACACAACTTATGAGATTAATAGGTTAATATGTCAGAATCAAGAGAATTGAAAAATGTACATATTTCTTTGTGACATTGTAATTCTCTTACATTTGGATTACAGTGTAGGTCTATCGTAATAAGTTAAAGAGTCACTTGTTGATTTGTGTTGATTAGAAATTGTATATTCTTATATATAATAATTTATATTTTAACCCCGGTATTTTAAGCACTAATTTTTTTTCATAGATAGAAAGTTATAGATTGTGGGCTACATAAATATATGTGACGATTGGGCCATAGTTTGGCCAGGGCTGCATGAAAGGTGGCAAGTTTTAAAAGAATGTGGACCTCTTTACTCGTGTGAGCACATTGCATAGGTGTGTATCTAAACTATTTCATATAGAGTAAATAAGGCCAATCGCATTTTTTTCATTAAGTCCTACTACCCATTCAAATTATATGCATTTTAATAACTACCAGCTTGAGTAGCTACATGGTCTAAGGTGCTGCTCTCCCAATAGACTAGACTGTCGAAGGCAGAGAGATCATTGTTCAATCCCAGTCAGGTGTAAGAGTGCTTTCCTAAATGTGTTCCCACATGCTCTCCCCACACAAATGTGAGTACACTTCCTCTAAATTCAACCTTCCTCATCCCTAACCCATTAGCATAATTAGTATATAAGCGTATAGCCCGAATGGGTAGCAAGACAAGGTGCTAAAACTAACTCTAATAAGGTGAAGATAAAGTTAAAATGTTGAATAAATATATCTACATTTGCACAGAGAAAGAGTGGAAAACCTTATAGGAAAAATACCTTAGGTGCATCAGGGCAAGATTCATACCAGGTCTTCCCACTATAAGGATTTGGCAAACCAGAACAAATGATCACTACAATTAGTTTATGTACCTACCAATGCAGCCAAATAAAGATTATATTATTAACATAACGCATAACTTAACAAAAATAGTGCTTAGCTAAGTAGTGCATAGCATACAGTGCCCAATTCATTAGAAAAGTACTGTTTATAATAAAAATTAATAATTAAAGTCTTACTTAAATATGTATTGTATTTTTTTATTGGCCTATCTGATAGCTTGTGATCTTAATTGATCACTCATTGTATCTGATGATTTCCATACGTCCATCACAGACTCTGCATTAAAATATGAGTGAAGAATGACCCTGGGCATGGGAAAACTCTTTGATAACTTAGTAATTAGAACATTCATACTAAGTGTAATGACCCTGTTCTGGGCCCGTCTCATTTATTTGAAAGTCATGGATAAAGTGTATCTTATTTTTGTTAATCTTTTATAACTAAAAACAATATGTAAACCTCCTATCATACTTTGTCCATGCATGACTAGGCAAATTTGAAGGATATAATTTTGGCACAAGATTTTAAATTCAAGTTATATCTTTGTTATTAATATTATTTTAATTAATTATTATTTATTTTAATATGTTTCAAGCCCATAAGATATTCTCAAAAGTAAATTTAAATATAATAAGAATTGTGCCATCCTTTGTTCAAGGTTTTCTTCCGTTAAATGTTAAATTACGGTACTGACTCAGACAGGTTTTAATTCAAACAGATATTAGACAGCAAATATGAAGCTAGCTTTCAAAATTTCAGCCAATCGAGAGCTGTCTTATTGGTTGGTTTAATACCATTGAGAGATGGAAAGGGATAGTAGGATATTAGAAACTGGAGAGCCTCTACGACTCACTCCTTATCAGTTTGCCAAACAAGCAGGAACTATGTTGTTGTGATATTGAATTTTTAATTATAAAAGCATGGATTAGTTGAATGAATAGTATATACATATTGAAACCAACCAACTTCAATAATTATTAAACTAAATAAAAAAAAAAAAAGTTAATCCCATAGTGGGTGAGGTACATCATTGTAATCATCACCCAACCGTGTGGTAGAAACTAAGCATCATGATAATTGGCACCCCATCGTGGGGCAAATAGGGCGTGAACGTTACGTATCACGATTTAAGCTAAAGCTTTGGGGTTCAATTCCCATGTCCAGGTGTTATTTTTCAATTTACAAGATATGATTTTGATGCAATTATAACAGTAATTAGCAAATATAATAACTTGGCTATTTAAATCTACTTGTAAAACAACATTAATTAAAGTGTATCTTTTGAAAGATGAAATTTTCCTAATTTTAGTGGTACCTATATTATTAAATCAAAAAAGAAGACAGATTTTAATTTGGTCCTGATTCTATTCCTGTCATGACTATTAAAGTATACCCAATTAAAAAAAAGGGTCAAAAATGTAATATTTCACCATTATTTTCAATCATGTATGCAATTGTAATCATTGGCGGAAAAATAAAGAAAATTTCTGGATTTGTGTGGAGGGAGAATGAGAAACCCTTTTGGAGAAACCACCCTCAGTGCATCCGACCGGGATCAAACCATGATCTCCTTGTCATCAGCGGTCTAGTCTATTGCGAAAGTGGCACCATAGACCATGCGGCCACCAAAATGATTTTTTCGCTGTTCATTATGTTCAGTTGTGAGTGGTATCATTGAAAATAATCTGTTTAAACTTGAACAATATGTGCTATTCACTAATTATTAGTTATGTGTTATGTATGAATACAAACCCAGTCTTAACAGTGATGTTTGCCATGATTATAGTTAGCAATTATAGCTGAGCACACAAAGGCATCAATCCGATCATGTCTGGTTATGTATGTAATGAGGCAGAGATTCAAATCTCGGATGGATGTATTTAGGTGATTTTTTATCAATGGTTTTCCCCCAGAGTTCCTATACAAAATCACGAAATTTTTTCCAGGGCATTTTAAGGATTTTCTAAAATTCCTTCAGGATAAGTGTATAAAGTAATCTTGGGAAAATACACATAATTACATATTTTCTTTTAATTAATGCAGGCTCCCAACTCCCCTACACCTGCACCTTTCCACACCTATTATTATTATTTTAATGTATTCCATGATGCAACGAGTTATTTAAATAATTAAAACAAAACATAAACTCTCTTGCCAATAATCATTGGTCAAATGTGGGTCTACCCTTTCACAGTAATGAGTTTAACAGTCGGGGACTGGATGTTGTGTATGTTCTAGATATAAGTTAGTTATAAGTCGTGTGTATATATAATCAACTGGTTTAGAAAATGCACGTTAAATATCCCAGATAAATTTAAATCACTCGAATATAGTCGTTATATTAATTAGGTTTTAATTACCTTTTATTTCTTGGTTACAAATATAATAAAGGTTATCTAATTTTTATAATAGTAATTCACTGACCTGTTTAAAAAAAGGGGGGACAAAGAAATTTCCAGAACCTAGAAAATTCCAGGAAAAGATTGTAAAAATGAGAAATTCCTTAACATTGCCAGGCCTGGAAGAAATATTTTAAAATTCCAGGTTTTCCATGATGCGTTGGAACCCTGTCCACCCACAAATCCAAGTACAGGTATGGATTCCATCTACCTTATCTTCAAAACATTAGTGTAAATATCACAATGGCTTCAAAAAATAGGACATACAACAACAAAAAAAAGTTATTCATTGCTAAGAACAAAAGATTAGTGATAGTAATTAGAATGTGATTTAGTTTTGACCATTTCATACCTCCATTATCAACTTAGCATCTTGATGAAGATTATATTCCACGTCATTTTCTGGTTCAATCTTGACAGTGCATGTATTTTCCTCCATATCTTGGCTGTTTATGTCGATATTATAAACACACAGGGTATATCTTGAGAGGCCTACACATGGATAAGAAAGTAATATAAAACTATGAACAAATTTTTTGCACTTATCAATATTTTTATAGTACCTAAGACAGAGGTGGCCAAATAGTTGATCGCAGTCTACCGGTTGACCACGGCTACTAGTTTGGTTGATCGCCTCAGTGATCAATTAAAAAATATTGAGAGAAAGAAAATGAAAGAGAGGGTTTGCAGATTTTTCTCAAATGAAGATTATAAAATCAAAATATCAAAGTTGTATGACGACTATTTACAATCCTGCCTTCATTTATGTCAGATTAATTATGAATTATCATTCAACAAACTATCCTAAGATTATGCGGTGTCATGCATCAACTTCAAGGTCAAGTGTTTGACGAGAAAAATTATATGTATACAGTAATGTGGTTTGATGAAAAACTCAGTTTTAGTGTGTCAAAGTACTATAAGTTTTTATATGCAATATAATTTTACTATTAAAACACAAAATGGGTTATTAATTTTTTACCACTTAAACACCCTATGGTTCCGTAGTAGATCGCAAAGAATTTTCCTTCTCTGGACTAGATCCCTAGATCAAAAAGTCGGGCCATTCCTGATCTAAAAAAACTTCCAACATAGTTGCGACCAGCTCGCTGTGACAAACACTCCAGCAAGCAATGCCTTGTGGCCGTACAACACAACTACTGCCTAGAAAAAACAACTTTAGTCACGAATGTGAGCAACTTTGGGTCTCCCATATAGATAACACTACTCACCGCCCAGAGAACCTGGTTGCGATGTTTTAGTGGCACTGACACAAGTATGCCGTACCCTAAGAAGTTTTCATTTAAATATTTAAAAAAATTATTTAAAAACACTTTTCGAGTATTTGGCATCATAACGGTTAAAAGAAAGCTCTTATCAAAATTTTTTTTGTGATCGTCAAAATCTAGTTACAAACAAGGATATATTTTTGAATTATACTATTTAGCATCACTAATTTAAACTCACGGGCCTAAGTATGACTATAATTCATAGTTTCAATTTGTCCAGATTACCAAGCAATATACTTTGACAAAAACAATATTTCTGTAATTCTTGGGTATTGGTGTATTATATAGCGAAATTGTGAATTATATCAGGGTCAAAAATAATGGTTTCAAAATGGTAGGCCCCTATGGACAAAATAAATAATAGTGTGCCTATAAAAATAACTAATGGCAAACTAAATGATAAATGGCTAGGAAATGTATAATAGGACTGTGTAGAAACACTCCTATTATTATTAGGTGTTCTGTCTCACGAAAGGTCCATTTCCTTTCGTCAAAATAAAATACAATTTGTCAGTAGACACAATTTATTTTATATAAAAAAATATAGACAACAGACATATAGACGAATCCTGGATAGCTCAGTGGTTAGAGCATTGGTGTACTAAGCCAGAGGTCCCGGGTTCGATTCCCATGTCCAGGTGTCATTTTTCAATTTTCAGAATATGATATCTAGATGGA
>CABFWB010001204.1:50725-61652 GCA_902151455.1 Timema bartmani
GGGGGGGGGCTTTCTTCGAGAAATGTCACAAAAAGAGGGATCCACTTACCCTTTTACTTTGAATGTGTTTAGTACAAGGGGATCGTGAAATACTACACGCTTTACAAGGGGGGTATTTGGGTATTTGGGGAGGGGGGGGAGATGGGGGAATTTACTAGCAACTTAGGTTGAGAGGGAAGGGTGAAAGTACTAAGATTAGATGTTTTGCCGTTTTAAGAGAAACACCTTTTTTTTTATTAAAATAAATAAAATACTGCGCCAGTATAGAACTTTAATTTATTTTGCTACCCTTGACAGATATTTAACATATGTTGATATATTTTAGTAAAAAAGACATGTTTTTTGGTCGTATAAACTTTATTAATTTTCATCTTAACTCGAGTTAACTTGAAATTATTGAGTCAGTGAGGAATAAAGTAAATCAGTTAGTGAATAAGTTAGTTGATTAGTAAGTCGGTGAGGCAATGAAATGGCGAAAGAGTGAGTAATTTGTTGAGTAATTGAATCAATTAGTGACTCATGGAGTTAATCAGTGAGTTAACCAATAGGTTTGTAAAAGTGAGTGAGTGATTATCTGAGTGAATTATTTAGTAGGCTTCCGCGAAGCTTGTTTTTTTTTTTCCATTCGAGTCTAGCACTACAAGAAGCTCCCGAGTTTGAGTCGAGCTCAAGTATTTTCTTGCTTTTAATATGTTAAAATGAATATTTGTTTATTTTAACAGTAAAATAATAATATTTAAAATATCGCCAGTCAAAACATATATAATATTTAAATACAACACATTTTAAATGTGAGATTTTAAAAATAGTAGTGACACTCATATTTATAAAAAATTAATAATGTGAAAATAAAAAAAAATGTAAATTACTTTTTAAAATTATAAATAACTCTTTATTAAAACATTATTTAAAATTAGTTAACTACAGCACCCAAATAAAAATATAATAGGAAAAATAATTAAAATCGTTTCAACACTTGTGTCTTTAAAGACATTACAGTTACACAAAAAATTATAACAACAAAATCACCCGCCTCGGTGGCGTAGTTGGCTAACGTGCTAGTCGTGTTAAGCTAGACCACCGAGGACGGGGAGAACAAGGTTCGAATCTCGGTCGGGTGAACTGGGGGTGGTTTTTCCTAAATGGTTTTCCACTCTCCTTCCAGGCAAATGCGGGTTCACTTCTTCTAAATTAACTTTCCTAATTCCTAATCCATTATTTTAATTGGTACTTAAGTGTATAACCCAAGCGGTTAGTAAGACGCGGTGCTAAAAAAAATCATAAAACGATGAGCTAGTATTTCCCCAAAATAAGCCTCCGTAGCTTTATTTACCCAGAAAATATAAGAATCACAAGCAGTTAAAAATTTTAATTGTTTCCTATTTCGTTTACTAGTCCTTAATTTAATAATAATCAGGCATGATCATTTTTTCTGTTCCAATTCCATCCCTCTCTGCACAGTTTCACATGCGCCTTGTATATACTCTCACAATAAATTATCTTATTTCGAAATTTATTTCAATTTCAATTTATAATACATAAAATTTTATATTTATAATTTAAAATGAAAAATAAGATGATTAAAATACTTATAGTAGACGATACAGAATAGTAAATACTTTTTTTACTCAAATATGATGTTTGATAAAAATGTGTATTGCAACGTTGATCAACACTGATTTTAGACATGTTAACCAACATAATTCTTTAACTAAATAGTAACTAATGCAGTTTTATAATTTAACATAGTAATACCAGTTTAAAATATTTAAAGTTAGAAAACAATCAATACGTATTCTGAGCAATAAAATTTTAAGTTAGTTGAATTTTGAAATTATAAATTAATAAAGGGACTACGTAAAAATAGCGAGAATAATTATTATTCAATTATTTAGTTATTTACTTAGTTATTTTTATTTTCATTGCCTTTTCATGGTAATTCTACTTCAATCTAAGATAATTCAAAGTGGACAAAAATATTGAATTAATTTACCCCTGTAAAGTATTTTTAGAGTTTAATTACGTTATTAATGTGACATTTTATATTAATTTTAACAGTTTAAGTTACCAAAGAGTTTATATATGAAATTACCGATATCATATAAATTAAATAGCCTATATTTACCATTGCCTTTTAAAATTTGGTTTGTACCTAAATCAAGAGGAAGCTCTAGAATGACTAGTCTACAAGACTTTCGATCTGGATCCCGAGCTTTAATGAAGAGCTCGGCTCGAAGCTCAAAATCCTAATTCTCGCAGAGTCCTATGAGTTAATCATTGATTTAATGAGTGAGTATTTGATTAATTCAATGAAGTTTGTGAGAAAGTGAATAAGTGATTAATTGAGTCAATTAGTGAGTTTTTTTTATCGATGATGAGTCTTTGATTGAATGAGTGCATCAATGTAATTCATTGGGTTTGTAAGTGAGTCGTAAGTGAATAAATGAGATTGTGAGTGAATTAATGATCGAGTGAATTGGTGAGTCATTGAGTTAATCAGTAAATGAAGGAATGCATGGTATTTTGTTAGCTGAAGATGGCTTACAGCAAACACATCCATCAGTCTTACTTACCCTTCTCTTCTTCAGAACTAGGATATTAGCGAATATTCGTGGTATGTTCAGAACAACACTCAACCTTCCCTCTCCCTCTCCATATTGCTTAACTTTACAAACGAGGGTTTGTGTCGTTTCCAACAAAACGTATTACACGAAAAATGAGACCTCATCTGTTTTATGTCCCCTTACACCCTTAAGAACAAAGTAATCACAGAGAGTGAAGTAATTATTCTAGGCAAACATTTTCTTAGACTTCATTTGTTTAATCTTTCTATAGTTAATTTATATATCATACTGGTTATTATGTTCTATATAATAATAATTGTAATTATTTAAATCTTTGTTATAATGTTAACAGAAGTATCAGGCGTTAACCCTGGCAAAGTTTTTCTTTGTTTCAAACAGATAAAAAAATATCTATTCATTTTATTTCCTCCAACTCAGTTTTTAATTAATTAAAATAAATCTAATCCAAATTTTAGAATTCTGGATTTGATGTTTACAAGTTTCGTTTACAGGGGCTATTAATTTTTAAATTCCAGACCTTTGTGTGAGCTAGATATCGCGCTATGCTTACGACAGACAAACTTTTTATTTTATTGATGTAAAATCTATAAGAAGTTATATGTTATAATATATAATAGCTTTAAATAATAATAATAATAATAATAATAATAATAATAATAATAATAATAATAATAATAATAATATAGCTGTAATAGATATGTATGTAATATATTAAATGTTGTCACTGCATCTAGATACTAGTTCGGGCTGTGTACATAATTAATTATCATGCTTATCTATTTGGGGTTAGGTTGATTGAATTTATATAAAGTGTAACTTTATTTGCTTGGAGGGAAAATGGAAAACTATTTAGTAAAAAAAACCTTTGTACATCAGACTAGGAATTGAACCCCTATCTCCTGGTCTTTGGCAGACTAGTCTATTGCGAGTGTGACTTTTTAGACCATTTGATCCAAAAAAAGTGTAGCCTTAAAACATTTTAGCTGATTTTGATCATTTCAAATCATAAAATTTGTACAGTATTTATATTTTTACATACAGACAAAACTTTTGTCTGTATTTTTGTGTTGACACTAAAGATGTTTGACGTATTTTATTTATTTGATGTATTTAACATGCATTTTCTGAACCGACTGATTATATCAGCACACGAGAATTTCTATGAGCGAGAGCGAAATAATTTATCAATTTTTCCGGAGAAGGTAATTTCACATACCTTACAGGGTTCTTTTACATGCCCACAATCAACATTAGACCGAAGGATTTATTTTCCCTCCAAAGGAAGTTGTGTTATGGATTTTTATCGCTCAAGAAAATACGTTGACACCAGCTGGGTTTGAACCAACGAACATCAGGTCCTAAGGTGGGCACTTTACCTGAAGACCAACGAGTTTGACGTAAAATATATAAATGCTATCATACTAACTAACATAATAAATAACTTGACATTTTTTATCGTTTGAATAAATATATATATATAATAAAAATATTGGGTAAGGCATAAAAGTAAAAACTGTATACTACTATTATTATATTATCTTGTTTAAATTTATTAAATAACAATGTTTTTAAATTACAAAAACATCACTTAGAGTTTTAACTGGCTAAAAAGTAATTATTTATTATTTGTTTGGTTAAAATGAAAAAAAAAGCTTTTTTTTTTGTCTTTTATAAATAAAACGTTATGTGTTTCTGTTGAATTCAGTGTGAGTTGCTTGACCACTAATTTTAAAACATAGGATCACATCAGGAAAATATAAACAACATTAAACACCCAACACTCGTATAGGGAGTTAACTTAATGTCAGGATTGGTGTTCAGAGCTGTACTCTATAACCACTCAGCTACGGGGATGGACTAAATAAATGTACAATAAAACAAACACTATAAAGAAAAAAAAGTCTTATAAAATATTGAAATAATTACTTCATCAAAACTTAGCTCAGTCTTAAAAACAAACAACAAAAAAATGTTGAAATATTCTCAGTTATCTTGTAAGTGAAGACGGCATCACTCCATCATTCTCAGCCCTTGTATAAGGGATGTTAGGGGGGTGGGAGGTGGAGGGGTTTTAAAATTAAGAAAGGGAAGGTGGGGGTAGTATTAGGTACCTCCCCACCCCTCAACAGTGTTGTCAAGGGAACTGCCGGTAATTTCTCATTAGCGTTGCATTTCGCAGGGTAATTTATTCGGGTTCGCAATTGGAGGACAATTAGCGAGCGCTCCTAGCGTTCGTTCACCGAGTTACTAGTCAAGAAGACAAGAGAGAGAGAGAGAGAAGGAGAGTGAATAGAAACCGGGACAGCCTCTCATTGGTAGCTGTTAGCTTTGACGGAAGAAGATTTAACACGGGATTTTTTTGGGGGGAGGTGGGGATTAAAGGTTTGTCTTCTCAGTCAATCTATGATTTTTATTTGTTTGTTTTTCTTGATTCTTGGCAGGGTTACATTTTTTTAGAGGATAAATTTTGAATTTGAAACAATGTAACAGTTTGTTAACTTAGCTGAACCTTTATTGTGTCCGTCAACCGATTGTAATGCCTCAAGTTCTGGGGAGCAATCAAAATGCATAATTTTGAAATTAGGTTTCATTCCTTCTAATTGAATTGTAAATTAACAATATTAATTCTGGTTAAAGTATTTGTCAAATAATTATAGTAAGTAATTAATAGCGCTATTTGCATCAAATCGGTTATAGACAGCTGAGACTCCGTTTTAATTAAACTTGTTATACTTTCATAGGAAGAACCTTATCTGACAGCTGGAAGAGTTACTAGATCTACTTTCATAGGAGGAACCTTATCTGACAGCTAGAACAGTTACTAGATCTACTTTCATAGTAAGAACCTTATCTGACATATAGAACAGTTACTAGATCTACTTTCATAGGAAGAACCTTATCAGACAGCTAGAACAGTTACTAGATCTACTTTCATAGGAAGAACCTTATCTGACAGCTAGAACAGTTACTAGATCTACTTTCATAGGAAGAACCTTATCTGACAGCTATAACAGTTACTAGATCTACTTTCAAAGGAAGAACCTTATATGACAACTAGAAAAGTTACTAGATCTACTTTCATAGTATGAACCTTATCTGACAGCTAGAAAATTTACTAGATCTACTATCATAGGAAGAACCTTATCTGGCAGCTAGAACAGTTACTAGATCTACTTTCATAGTATGAACCTTATCTGACAGCTAGAAAATTTACTAGATCTACTATCATAGGAAGAACCTTATCTGACAGCTAGAACAGTTATTAGATATACTTTCATAGGAAGAACCTTATCTGACAGCTAGAACAGTTATTAGATCTACTTTCATAGGAGGAACCTTATCTTACAGCTATAACAGTTACTAGATCTACTTTCATAGGAAGAACCTTACCTGACAACTAGAAAAGTTACTATATCTACTTTCACCTATTCATAAGTCAAGTCATGTGATCTGCAACTGTCACTTTTGATAGATATCATCAATATGTATAAAAAATTAAAAAATAGTAACCGTTTTATCGACAAAAACTTAATATTTTCAAATTCCGATTAACATCGGACATTATTACTACAGGCTTATGTTGATTGCTGGAGGCCACATGGGAACAAAAGTGGTCTATCTGTGGCATGTTACACAAGTACAACCTTCGACCTTCTTTCTTCCCAGACAAGTTTTGTCTCGCCCCATAAATTTGATGGACTAATCGGAGCGTGGAAATGACGAAAAAAAAGGGGGCTCCCTCTTCTTCCTGGTTATGTATCTAACCCCACCTTACCCTTACTTTATTACCCGTCCCTTATACTACAAGGTTTCTAAGACTAAGAACAGACCAACAATCACACTTCCGGTTGTAAGAGTTTTTTCTTTATTTAGTATTATAGTCACAAGTTGGATGATTAGTCGAGTGATCGGAGAAGTGAATTTTACATCCCTGCGACTGTTAGTTCGACGCTCCGGGGCGACTATACGAGTTTTATAATTTTGAAAATGTTTGTACTTATATCTTTAGTTTAAGATTTCGTAGAAAGGAGTGCGAGTTAAGGTTTGTACTTTTTGTAGTTTCTGTGAAAAAAAAATGTCTTAAAAATAAGCTATATCTCCAGTAGCCACGATTAATTTAGTTCTCTACACTTGATAATCCCAAGAGTTGTTGAATATTTGTCCTACATGTGTTACAGTTAAGGTAAATAATCAGTTACAATGCATAATGACCAGTTATTTTCCAAATAAACCAATATTAGTAGTGATTAAATACATGCAATTTATTATTTTAACAGTTTGTTTTACAGAACAACAAAACCTGTTTTACTGAAGTTATAACTTATAATATTATGAAGGTTAGGTTAGGTAGGCTAGGATAGGTTAGGTTAGGTTGGGCTAAACTAGGTTAGGTTAGGCTAGGTTAGGTTAGGTTGGGCTAAACTAGGTTAGGTTAGACTAGGTTGTGTTAGGTTAGGTCGGGGTAAACTAGGTTATGTTAGGTTAGGTCGGGGTGAACTAGGTTAGGTTAGGTTAGGTTATGTTAAACGAACAGATTCCATATCGAGATAAAACCACACATCATAACCCAATAAACCCAATAAAAGATGGACCTCAATTGATACACACAACAGACGCCTACGTATGACTCAGACAGGTTCGAACCTGCATAAACGTGAGAATTATCACTTTAACCAGAGGGTGCTAGTTATTATACATAATAACATGTTAACGTTAATAATTTGATTAAAACATAAAAAATATTATCACCTTCACCAGAAGTTGGTTACTATACATAACATACGGTGGTTATGTATATCAACATGATCTAGTGAATTATTAGTAACGTATGTATAAATTTAAGAATTACTTTTCCTATTCTCTTTAAAAGTTTATTTCCAAAGTCCAATAAGCTCATGACAGATAATCAAGAACTGTTGATATTACCATGTATAGAAAAATTAAAATAAACTTGTTTACTGAAGCAATGTTTGATTTATATTGGCATGAAAATTTGTTGTTGTTGTTATAAACAGGGACCTTAACTCCCCCATTTACACCACCTTAACACAACTCACTTTGGTTTGCTTGTCAAATAAATTCCATCTGTATGTTTTGAACTAGCTCAAGTCAGTAAATGACTTACAAACTTACTTAATCATAGATCACACACAACATCCAGTCTTCATTACTGAAATAAACGTAATATTTAAAAGAAACTAGTTGAACAAATTACCCTATTCAGCAACCCGGTATCAAACCCTGACCACCACTTCTATTATTAGTGTAGCCAACCTTGTAATTTAATATTTTTAAAGTGTTTCATGTGTGTAGCCACTTTCTCAGAAATCTCACATTTATATAACTTCCTTGAAACGTTTATTTATCCGATGGCGGGTATAGATTCAAACAAATTTGGTTTTTTTAGCGTTCCAATATCTCGTTTTCCTGACTGATCCATCTTAGTCTCACAAGGTGGAGTGGGGGGGATCTTACCCTTCTTTCTCATTCCAGTCGAACCCTCATGACACCCCTCATTCACCTGTAAGATGATATTAACCACCCTCCCCCTTCCTCTTCATTCCACTTTCCCCCTCTTTCTAACCTGATAATTAATGAGTACTCTCAAAGGGAAACGACGGGGTTTTCAACCCTCTTGCACCCTCTACTCTTTTCATTAGGGGTTGCAGCATCCATTGCTACTACTTCTCTCTCTCTTTCTCTCTCCTTCATCATCATCGTTATCACATACTTTGTAATTAATAATACCTTTTTTTTTTTTAATCCTTCACTTGTACGAAAAGGGCTAAACGCCAAATTAAAAGATGTAAGGACTCGGCAAGTGAACACATTTTGAGTGTAGCTATAGAGTTATGTTGAGAGCAGTGATTTATTAAGTGATTTGGATACACCCTCATGGCTGGGCACGCAGGTCAAATGTCTGGCTCATACAGTCTTTTTTGGTCGGGGAATAGTAAATTACAGGAATTAATAGTAAGCTTGCATATACATGCGCTAATCTTGTGTTGGACTAGACTGCCAAAGATGAATATATCGGGGCTCGATCCCAGTCGAGTGCACTAAGGGTGGTTTTTTCCTAAACGGTTTTCTACTATCCTTCCATGCAAATGTGGGTGCACTTCATCTCGGTAAACCTTCCTAATCCCTAAGCCATTAGTACAATTAGTACATAGGCCTATAACCCGAATGGACAATAAGACATGATGCTAAGAAACAAAATAATAAACTCCCCATTTCCCAGAACTATTTTTAAATGTATTCGCCCGCTTGTAGCTCCGAAACTATTAGTTTTATATACAAATATTTTAATAAAAGTTTTTTTTTATTTTTAACTAGTAATCCCGCACGGCGTAGTCCGTGACCTATTCTGGTATAACAACTATATAATGCCCCTACAAATTTTTTCTTTTTTCCGAGGAGGGTGCGGCATATTTTTATCACAGTTATCTCTAAAAACGTAATCCTAAGCCCGATTAACAATATTTTCTTCAAAAACTTGATAAAAACAGCCTAATTATAAAGCTAATAAAAAATCCGGCTTCGAGGTGCATTCGGACTCCCTTCTGTCCACGTATGTTAACATTTTCAGATCTCTGCCTACCGTAGATTTGGCTGGGCATCGCACACAAACTAACAAACAAACAAACAGACAAACAGACAAAGACTTCCTTCTTTTATTATATATAGATGTTACTACAACTTTGAAATTAAAAGTTCTTTTAGCGCTACGTTTTGTTACCCTCTCGGGGTTTTATGATTATTTACTAATCACGATAACGGGTTTAGGGATTAGGAAGTATATATTTAGAGGAAGTGCACCCACATTTGCGTGGAGGGAGGATGGAAAACCATTTTGGGACACCACCTTCAGTACACCCGACTGAGATTTGAGCCTCTTATCTCCCCGTGGCCGGCAGTCTAGTCTACTATGGGAGTAGCGCCTTGGACCATGCGCCCACCGAAGCGGGTAAGAACATTTTAAAAAGCCGCTCAAGATAAGTTCATTAATACCATGAGGTATACCCTGGATTCAGAGCGTGATTGGTCTCGACCTGGGGTCGAATTGGGTACAAAGATGTGAATGTCCTTCCCCCTTCACCCCGTGTACCATCCTCCGTTAGTGATGAGTGTCATGTCACACTGGTTGCAGTAAGGACAGGGGCGTGGTGGTTAGTCGAGGAGGAGATGGATGGAAGGGCTCATGAAGGGTGCTGTCGCGTTGTCATTGTCTGTGTCGTGTGGTGTCGTGTCATTAAGTGTCGTGTCATGTCGTGCCGTGTCGTGCAGTGTCGTGTCGTGCTATGCCATGCCGTACCGTGCTATGTCGTGTCGTGCTATGTCATGTCGCGCTATGCCATGCCGTGCCGTGCTATGTCGTGTCGTGCTATGCCATGCCGTGCCGTGTCGTGTCGTGTCATGTCGTGCCGTGTCGTGCAGTGTCGTGCAGTGTCGTGTCGTGCTATGCCATGCCGTGCCGTGCTATGTCGTGTCGTGCTATGTCATGTCGCGCTATGCCATGCCGTGCCGTGTCGTGTCGTGTCGTGTCGTGTCATGCCATGTAGTGCCATGTCGTGCTATTCCGTGCTGTGTCGTGTCATGTTATGTCATGTCGTGCAGTATCGTGCAGTGTCGTGCAGTGCAATGTTGTACAGAGAGATCTTGTAAATATATCCAGGCCGAAAGACTAGGAACGCGGAAAGAGATGAGCTCTAAAAAACACAAAACATGCTGCTTTTCTCTATATATGTCTCCCCCTTCTCTACCTGTTTCTCTCTCCCTCCTACCTAATTTTTTTTCCTCACCACCTTTCTCTCCCTCTATACACGCCTCATTTTTCTCCCCTTCCTCCATCATTTCTTCTTCACCCTTCCTCCACGTAAATTCGGGTACACATCCTCTAAAATCATCCCTCCTCATCACATCATCAGATTAACTATTCCGATAAACTAGATGGGCAATGCAGTAAGATGGAGGAACATTGGGAAAGGACATCTTAACACCCATCCGGGCTGTTTGTATCTAACTACAATAAGGAAGAAGTAGGTAGAATTTGAAGGAAATGTAACTGCATTTGTTTTAAGGGTTAGGAAAACATTTATGTAAAAGTATTCCCCTAAGATGCGAGCCCATATCTCTTCGTCACCGTAAAACCATACCAGACGAGACTTTTGCCTTTGTGACCGCAGGCACTAATGGGACAGTAAGGGAGGGTCCCATCTCGACGTTGAACAGAGTGTACCGAGAGGGCCTACGTGGTCACGACTTCACTAATGAAAGTAATCCTGGGGGCTAATCTCCATTGAAATTGAAATTTACATGAACCCTCCCGGGTGTAAGGGGGG
>CABFWB010001204.1:72403-86220 GCA_902151455.1 Timema bartmani
GTAGCCATTTTGTTTGGAATATTTATTAATGTTCATAAATGAAATTTAATCAAAATCGTTAGAGCCGATTTTGAGAAAATCGACTTTTTCTCTTTTTTCCCTTCAGTAAACTACCCTTAATTTTAGGGGTAGATATCCAATTCCAAAAATCCCTCGGGGCAACCCTATGAAAACCCTAGATATCAAGTTTCAGCTCAATCGGTAAAATAGTTTAGGCTCCAGTTGGAGGTACAGACAGACAGACAGACAGACAGACAGACAGACGGAAATTCAAAAACAACTTTTTCGGATTCAGGAAGTCATGAAACGTCAAAATTCATCAAAATCTCGAGTTCGATTTTTTTGACGATCACCGTACTTTCTCTACCTGTAAGATAGAGAGAAAGTAAAAATAGTAAAACACATACACACAGTAGAAAATATAAGAATAAACTAAACAAAAGACGGTAAACTTTTAAACATGGGTGGTATAAAAGGGAATCGTGGAAAGAAAATCACAAAATATGGAAGGGAGACGAAGGATAAAGAGGAAACAGTAAAACAATGCCAGGCTGGCATGGATAATAGAAGGAGACAAAAATACTATAAAAAAAACTGTACGAGATGAAAAAAAACAAGGTGGGGGACAGGGGGTTATAAAAGTGTTTTTTTTTTAATAGAAAGAGAAAGAAAACTGAAAGAAACGATCGCATTTCTAGGCGTTATTAGAACTGTAAAATAGCATCAAAGTCAGTTGGCAATGGCTTCTGGTTGCCGGCTCCCACCTCGGGACAAGAAGATTCCTACAGGGATGGTTATTGGTTAGTCTCCAAACTGCCTGGAGGGTGGGAGGGGTTGTTTTTTCTTAAAGGGGGAGGGAGGGAGGGGACAGATTTATATCTGCCACAGCAATCTCAAAAATCCCACCAGCGTTTTATTAACCTTACGTGAGAGATCGAAAAAAAGAAAGAACGAGGATAAAAAGAAAGAAAGAAAGAATCATGTACTGTACAGGGTTGGAAAGTTGAGTGAATTTATTTGTTTGTCAGCTATTGAGGGGGTGGTAGGTGAAGGAAGGGAAAGATTTAATAAATGTTATATTCATATACACAATTTAATTACAAAAAAAGTACTGATTTCTTCTCAGAAAGTTGGTAATCCTGGTTTGATCTAATAGAAAAACCTTAGTTTGTGGGCCTTTTTTCCATTATTATTTGGCTCTGTAAATTGCTGAAATTCAAAGTATGGTAACTGGGGATTGAATGGTGGTCCTCCTTGAGTGTTTTGAAGCTGGTATTAAAATAAAACTTCAAATTGGGATATACCATGCGGGTGGTAAAGCACATTTAGTTTGATCTAACAGTGTGGGGGGGATTAAAGTTTGAATTTCAGTTTGGTGTACTGAGGGTTACTTTTTCGTAAACGTTTGCTCAATATCCCTTCACTTTAATTCAAGTACATTTTGTCTTAAAAACACCTTACTCATCCCTTAAACTTTAGCGAAACTAATACATATGCTTATAACTTGAATTGAAATGTGAAATAAAAAAACTAAAAATGACGTCGTCACCATGTATTTAAATTTGAAGCTTAAAGTTTTAGCTTTTATATTGTTCTGATATAATATGACGTTTTTAAAAATTCAATCTTCACGGTACAATATTTAAAATACGTTTCAATATCTTAGTGGTAATTGCTTTAAAACATTTAGGGGGAAAAAAATCCATCTCATTAGACCCATATATAATTCTAGCTCCAACCTCTCCATGACCGGAAACTTAGACAAACGAGACTGATGACTTTGTCGGCGTTACCATTAATGAGATATGTAACCATGTCATCCTCAAACATTCTTTTAGATACAATTAACAATAAAAAACTGACACATAGATGGTTTTTTATTTAAATAGTTGCAAAATGACACCCAGACAAGCGGATTGAATCCAAGACCTTTGGCTTAGTGTGCCAATGCTCTACGACTGAGATATCCAGGTTCTTTCTGGGTACAAGACAGGGGGGTGGGTGGAATAGTAAGCTACTTAACAGCTATCGAAGCCTGTATTCTCAGCCACGTGCTCCAAGCCCATTTTAAAGAGACGCAATATATTGTTTTTTAAAATGGCGCCTCTCTATTATGACTGCATTTCCGTTATATATCAGTTCAAACACCCGCCCATTGTTTAGCTTTGCAGGCTCACACTTGGCTGTCAGCGCGCATTAGCGTTCGACACTGAAACATTAAACCCTGTACAAAAAGGCCCCCGTGTTTTAACTGAGCGCATACAGAATAATTGATGACGTGCATTCAATCTAATTAAACGATCCGTCACTCAAGCGCCGTTTGCAAATCAATGGGAAATGCTGAAAGCGCATCCTCTGTCATTCACAACTTACGTTTCATCCAGCTCGTGTCAGTAGTTTCAGCACAGTTCATTTCACCTTTTGACGAGGAAACTCGTTTAAAATTAACGTTATGCCAATGAACCGTACACTAACTATTGGTCCGGTGAATAATTTGTGAAATTTTGGGTGAAAAACATAGGGTTGATACTCTAAATATGTGTAGATAATTTAAACTATTTTTAAGCACCGCGTCTTACTGCTCATTCGGGTTATACCCTCATATGTTAATTACGATAGTTGTTTAGAGATGAGGACAGTTGAATCTAGAACAAGTCTATCCGAATTTGCGTAGAGAGATAAATTGGGAAACTATTTAGGAAAAACAACCCTCAGTACACCGGACTGGGATTGAACCATGACCTCCCCATAAACAGCAGTATGAGCTATTGTGAGTGTAGTGCCTTATACCATGCGGACACCGAAGCAGATAGCTTGAAACTAGATTCTAGAATTGCTAAGAAAGTAATTAAATGTATTATTTTCATTGCATCTCACTACTAGGTCAGGCTATACAAATATATATATATATAACTATATATATAACTATATATGTATAACTATATATATATAACTATATATATAACTATACATATATATAACTAAACATATATAAAACTAAACATATATAACTATATATATATATAGGATGTATCATAACATGTATATGTATATAGGATGTATCGTAACATGTAGACAGGAAACACAAAAACAATGAAAATAGTTCTAATGAACATATGTCCCATTTGACTTTGTTTCTTTGTTATAGTCATGTCTGTACTCCAGTAAAATGGAACTATTCAATATAAAGGCCTGAATGCAAACCTGCAGTTGTCTTGTGTCGTAGGATGGCCGCGCTCTCTCAAGAATATATTGCATTGCAATGCTTGCATTCACGCCCGAGGGTGGCCATTTATGGAATGGTATAATGGTCTCGCGATATACTGTATTGCTGTTGACGGGGATATCGGGGTTTGAATTCCTGTCCGGTGAATTGATGGTGGCTTATTTTCTGGATTGTTTACCACTTTCCCTCCAGGTACATGCGGCTGCACTTCATATAAATCCAATCTTTCCCATCTTCATCACGTTTAGGTGGATGAATTTAGCTCGAACGAGAAGAAAGAAGTGGTGCTAGAATAAATAAATAGAATGTTATATTAACACTGCAGCTAAAGGTCTAACATATCGCCGTGAGATGATACAAATAGGCAATTAAGTATACAGTTGTGTTACATATCTAGTCTATACTGAGTTTGTCAGGCGCTGTGGCTCTCATTTATAATATTACACAAGTGTAGTGAATCACTTGTATTGCAAGTAAAAAATTAATTAATGAAATTAGTTGTAAATGATGGTTGAGATGGTAGCTACATCTTAAATATAGTAAAATCATGTTTAATGTTTGAAGTAATTTAAAAATAAATATATTTAATATGTTTTAGTCTAACAAACCAAAAGACAATATTTATTTTATAGGTACATGCACCGGTGAGTAAGCGAACTAAAATGCCAGGTTCATTCAGTTCCGTGGATTGAGGGTGATTTTTTTCTTAAATTGAACACGTAGATGCGGGTACATTTACTCTAAAGTTTTACTACCCTCATCTCTATCTCATTATCATAATTATTAATGATGTGTTTAGCCCAAATGGGTCCTAAGATAAGGTAGACAAGAATGAGGATTTAAGGGGGCCACCTTGGTATGCGAAAAAATTTCCTCAGCTCTAACGCACTATTAAATTTTACGATGAGTTATTTATTACAAAATATAGTTCACACAGGAATAAACACGAAACATTCCCACAGGGATCTTTCCCCTTAATAAATCCTACTTTTTGAGTTTTATAAATAGAAAAAAAAAAGTGTGAAATTATGAAAATAACTCATTTTCAACAGCTCTTAATCACATTTGTGGAGCTATGAGATCAGGCTTTATGAAAAAGGGCTATATATTCATACTTCCTCTAAAAAATACAGTAATTTTTTCATATGCTCACAACATAACATTTTTAAAATATTTGAGAACTAGCAGCGTGATTTCCTCTTTACCTTGAGATAAGAAGTTTTGTAGTTTTATTCTCCCTCTTTTTTTACTTACAATGACAAAGGGTGATTGTAAGTTAAGGGCGAAAGGGAGTATAAACTTATACAGAGTAGAGAAGTAGTTTAAAAAAAAAAGACACACACCGCTGTAGTTTAAGCCATGTAGCCTGACAGCAATTGGTACTTTCTCGCTGACCGAGACGGCCACCTTAAGAAACCTCCTCCTGATGATACCGCCGACCTAAACAAGTGACAAGATGTGATTCACATTCGAGCATGCGCAGTAGAGAGAGACGAGGAACGGTTTGATTGATAGGAAAGGTAGGTGAGCGGGTTGAAGGGGTGAATGAGCGTTTGATGCAGAGGGGTGAGGAAGGGGGTGGGGTGGGGGGTGGAAAGCCGCGCGCAAAACTGACACCCTGACGAACATAACTGACGCTATCTGGAATGTTGATTATGACTACCGTCGAATTATTTCCCGAGGGCGGCGCTTAGAAATTTGTCGTCGCATACCACAGCTCTCATGAAGGTATAGATGTTCGACAGAGAGAGAGAGAGAGAGAGGGGTATTGGTTATGAATCTCGTAGAGATCACCACCCTTGATTTTAGGGTAAAGGTTTGGAGGGGAGGGAGAGGTACTATATCGTGACGCGAAGGTATTAATGAATTAGGGGAAAATATGTCAAACAGTCTTTGTTACACGAGGCAGCTTTATTCGTCGATACCTTTTTTTTTTAATTTAAGGTATTTAACCTGCACTTTCTGAACCGTCTGTTTATATCACGAGAATTTCTATGAGCGAGAGTGAAAGGACCTACCAATTTTGCCGGGAGATGTATTTTCACATACCTTCCAGGGTTCTTTTACAAGTCACAATCAACATCGGACAGACGGCTTTACTTCCCCTCTGAAGGAAGTTGTGCTATAATTTTTTTCGCTCAAGAAAAACCCATCGACCCCGGCTGGGTTTAAACCCACGAACATCGGGTCCTGGGTCGGCCACTTTACCCCAATACCACCGAGGTCAACCCGCCGATACTGTAGTAGCCACTGATAGTAGCCTACAAGTAGCTTAGCGTGAGAAAGTAGTCACGTCCTTATCACTGTAGTAGCTGTTGCTACTGAGCAGCGTTTGCTCATTTTTGTGCGTATCGCATTGTGTTTGTTTATCATCCAGTCTGCGAAGTCAAAATCTTTGAGGTAGTTCAATTTTTTTTAATATTCGTTGGAATTATGAGGAATTGTATGACACAGCAATTAAATTTTAGTAATTTTGTATATTACTATCCCATAGAGTATAGGATACTGTTCAAATAACTACTTATTTTTATTATCAAACCACACTACAACTTATGTTTACGTTGACTATAATATATATACAAACTAAAATTTACATACACAAAAACAGTAGAAATTAACAGCTTCTATAAAACAAATGATTGACAGAAATATCCTGTTGACATAGTGCGGAGACGCACATAAACGTAAACAGTCAGTAAAATATGAATACCCTCAAACTCTGGGCCGAACATCCCAGCAGAGTATTTCTATCTTGATACACCAAAAACCCTACACTCCTACTCAATTCACACTTAACCTCACCACATCCCTATCGACATATTTAACTCACTCTAGCCGTGACAATAGATATCTGTTCCTGGATTCACCCTTCAACACACACACATATATATACATTCACACAACACGCATTTTCCTTCGGAATCCAACGCCACATTTTGACTCAATGATGCGTCAATTCTACTTCCCTTCCTCCCTTCCATAAACACTACAAACAACCCCCCTCCCTCTTACTCCTCACCCCCCACCCCTACTTTTCTGAACAAACACAGCCGTGATTCATCAAATATCCAACGGGAACAAACAAGGCTGTGAACTACAGACATTGTACTGACGGCATGTTCCACCCCCCCCCTCCTGCCCCTCCTAACCCTCCTTCCACCCATCCACCCTTACTCATCCCAACACAACCCATTTTGGCTTCAAAATCCTGTACTACTCCCCTCCACCCTTCAAACTCTGGAAAACAGCCTTTACATACAACGTATGTGGTATCAATAGTGGTCTTTTAAACTTTGAAAAGGTTTTCTGTCAAGGTACTTTTTTATTTCTCATATAGATAAAATGTTGTAATTGTTCATATTTTTTACCTAAATATTATGGATTCAAGTGTCCACAAGAGGCTTAAAATATCTGTCTATCTGTACTTTGGGCTGCAGATTAAACAGTTTTATAGATTTGTTCAAATTTTATATTTATATGTTTTGGTACCTCAAGGAATTTTTTTAATGTGACTATAGCTCTTAAATTAAAGATGATTTACTGATCACTTATTTTTGAGGATTCAATTATTATGATTTTGTTTAAAACGGATTAATTATGAGGGTTTGGCATGACAAATAACTCTGTGTGCTTGTTTTCCAAGAAAATTTTTGTTTAAGGATAGTTGAGTAAATAATTATTTTTAAAAATTTTAATTCTTTTGAGATCAGATTTAAGGAGTAATATGGGAAGTTTTTTAATGATAAATAAGAATATATGCTCGTTGTTATACACACACTAATTTAAGGTGGGATCGAAGGGGACGCGAGAGAAGATCAGTGTTTTTTCGGTTTTAATGGCAACAATTTTTTTTTGGCCAAAATAAATCAAATACTGCTCCAGTACAAACATATAGTTAAATTTTTTTCTCATGTTAATATCAACAGTTCCTTAATATTTGCCAAGAGCATGGCGGCATTATCTAACAAACTTTTTAAATGAAGAGAAATGCTGTCATTAAATTCCAGAACACTGATTATAGATATTAAAGAAATTTTAAGGTCACTATGTGAAGAAAATTAAAATATATGTTTGTATTGGAGCAATATTTTATCTATTTTGAACAAAAAATGTTTTGCCATAAAATTTGTTTTTAAAAAAATTGCTTTTTCTCGCGTCCCCTTGGATCCCACCTTTAGGGTCGTTTATTGAAAACCTTTTACTAAAAGATTTGTATTTTTTTTAAATTACTATAGCCATATTTAAAAAAAATTAAGTGTTGTTTCATGTAATTATTAAAACATTCTTTTTTAATCTAAATAAAATGTATAAAGGAGTATTTTCTTATTGGTTTTTGAAAATGTTGCCACAAATTCTACTAATTCATATGGTTGAATCATAAACCTACCACTTATATAATTATAAGGGTTTTGAGGTTTTTTAATTCAACATATTTATACAGATAAATTTAAATAATTAAAAATTATTTCTAATAAAAATAAATTATAGCAAATTAGAACTAAAACTAGTTAACTCTGTATTTCAGATAAAGTGTTTGAATCTACGTGATTTTAAAACCCCCACCACAATAACGCAGCCTCTGTTTTTTTTAGGCTGTCATGTCATTCGTGTTTTTATAAGCTTATAAATAAAATTTATGTCTAACTTTTCAAATTTATTGATACAATATTCAGTGTTGTGGTACAAGAACTTGATTGCAAGGTTGGATTTATGTTCTACTAAAGCTTAATGTTTTAAAACAGATATTTCATCATCATAATAAATGTAAATAAAAAAATAAACTGGAAAGGTATTGAAAATAATCTATTGCTTCAGGTTTATATGATAAATTATAGTTTTATATGACAGTTAAATATAATAATTTTCATTTCAATTAATTGTTTGTGTTAGGTCTACCCTGATATTGGTTGGAAGAAAAGTTTAGAAAATACCAAAATAATTCTTTGCGGTCAACTTTGATAACATTTTACTATAATATTAATATTGTTCTATAGGTACTGATAATATATATCAAAAGTGACAGCTGAAGATAACATGACTTGATGTATGAATATATTAAAATGGTTTTAGTAGCTACAAGATACTGTTCTTTATGCCAAAATCAGGATAGAGATATATTAAGAAAATGCAATCACAGAAGTTCCCTAAATAAGGTACTACAAACTTACTCTTTAGTACTAGGAACTCGAAAGTTCATTTCCACACTTACAAAATTACGCCCCTTATCCCTAGCTTTAGCTAATTCTATCTCTTTCAGGTCCATTCTAATGTTATCCTCTCATCTATGTCTAGGTCTTTTCAATGGTCTCTCCCATTGGGTTTGACAGTCAATACCCTGAACATTGTTCTAGAATATTTCATTCACGCTGCATGTCCTGCCCACCGTAATCTACGAGACTGGATTATCCTAACGATGTCTTGTGATGAGTACAAGGTATGTAACCTATCATTATATAGCCTCTTCCTCTATCCATTATATTTATCCTTGTTTATACCAAATATCTCCCTAAGCACCTTGTTTTCGAAAACCTTAAATTTGTTTTCGTCACATAAGATAAGAGACCATATTTCACAACTATACAGAACAACCGGTAAAATTATTGTTATGTAGTTTCTAAGCTATACATTCCTTGAAATCAGGCGGGAGATTAACAACTTACTACATCTACACTTTTTATGGAAATTAATGTATAAGATAAATAAAGTATAGCTGCTGCTTTCGGGACTGTTATTAAAACAAACTGTATGATGTTGATGTTTAAAAAATTGTTTTTCAAATGAACAGTCAACGTTTACTTTTGCCAGGGAAGTCGGGATTCGAATTCCAGATAGGTGTTATGAATTGTCTCTAATAAATACTTTACTAATCTCCCTAGACGAGAATTCACTAAAATTATATTTTACATTCCTCTATACCACTTTTGTAAACACGGGACTAGCTAGCGTGGACAGGTGTTCATATGTGGTCCAACCCCTTTTCTCACTCGTTAGAACGTCTGTTCACGGACTCAGAGGTATCTGGTTCTATTACTGACAATTATGAAAAAACGCATAATTTGAGAACTTAGGATTACAGATGGGGAATTAAAGGTCAGGGGACTTGGAGTTGTGTTTCTCTATATTCATTTTTTCTACACGACCCAGTTTGGGGCCATCCATACACAAATATATATTTTGGGGATGGGTAGATAAGAATTTGGAGTAAATGTACCCGCATCTGCGAGGATATGCATGGGGTAGCATTAAGAATATAGGTGGGTACGCTGGCTGAATGTAAGACTTGTTTTTTCCAGTTTTCCGGTAAAATGGAGGTAGGGGGTTGAATCCTGGCCGTTTTATTTCTAATGTATCACTACCCTCTCCTCCCCCCAACCAAAATAAGGGGTGCATTATCTATAGATTATACTTTCCTAATCCTCAACCCTAAAGTCGTCGGTCCCGTGTAAATTATGGACGTGTAAAATAGTCCCTTAAGGTATGGTAAAATAATTTTCCGGCAACATTTGTAGGAACTTTCACGCTCACTCACAGAAATTCAGTGTAAAAGGTGCCGGGAAATCATCAAACGTTTTGAACTCCCCTATTAGATATATGGAATTTCTACCAGTTGGTGTGGGCAGCACTAACCAGCTGTGAGTGGATAGAAGCCACATCAAACCAACCCACGGGTTGTTGAACTAAGAAAAATAATCCTAAACCTAATGACATAATTAAACACGCATAGTTTGTACGGGTAGTAAGACTCTAGGTGTACAAAAATAACTCCAACGAATAAACAAGTTATTCAAAATAAACTTAAAGTTGGTTGCTCTAGTGTACCTTAGAAGAGTACATGGTGTTTATTTGGCTGCACCCTTGGCCCCTCGCTGCTATACCCTCCCGCAACACACCGCAGTGGCGCACCATGGACCTAAAAGCGAAGAGGGAAAAGGTTCTGAGGACGGTAAGACCTTGAGGCTTCTATTACTTCACCCCCATGGCTTGTACACTCCTCTTGTATGTGATGTTGGCTCCCTGACGATTCTAATTTGCGCGATGAAGCGGCTCAAAGTCGGGTCATGACCCCTTCCCCTCCCATCCCCACCCTTTTCTCCTCTTCCTCCTTGCTTTTTCCTTGGCTCCGTTCTATGATGTGCTTCCTAGGAGCTGAGATTCTTAACCAGGTTGAGTATCGTGCGTGACCTCAATTATACATTATATAATAATTATTATAATTATTATAAAGTACTTCTCTCTCTCTTTATATATACATATATCACACACACACACACACACATACACACTCTCTCTTTTAAATGTATGTATATACCTCAGGTCAATATTATTAATAGACTATATATGTATATAAGAGAGACAAAGAAAAAGAGAATACGTATACTATCTATAATTTATGGATAATATTGACTTAATATATTTTTTATTTATATAAAATATGGGGTTTTTGTTTTGGTAACCACTTTTATAACTTGTTAACACAACTTCTGGTACAGCTTAAAGGAAGGCTTAGTTTTAATTGAATTATAAAACATCTTGTAAAAGGATTTAATCAGACGCAGCTTTAATTGTACGCAAGAAATTACTCACCCTCTCGAAATTCTTTACACCATGGTCAAGAACCAGCTCCCTCCCTCAAAGTTATCAACCCCCTGGTCAAGTAATGACACACCCTCACAAAGTTCTCTACGCCCTGGTCAAGTAATGACACACCCTCACAAAGCTCTCTATACCCTGGTCAAATAATGACACACCCTCTCAAAGCTCTCTACGCCTTTGTTAAGTAATGACACACCCTCCCAAAGCTCTCTACGCCCTGGTCAAGTAATGACACACCCTCTCAAAGTTCTCTACACCCTGGTAAAGTAATGACCCACCCTTCCAAAGTTCTCTACGCCCTGGTCAAGTAATGACACGTGCTACCAAAGTTCTCTACGCCCTGGTCAAGTAATGACACACCCTCCCAAAGCTCTCTATACCCTGGTCAAGTAATGACACACCTTCTCAAAGTTCTCTACACCCTGGTAAAGCAATGACCCACCCTTCCAAAGTTCTCTCCACCCTTGTAACGTTCTGTAAGAGAGTTTAATCAGACGCAGCTCTAAGTGTACGTAGGTTTTGCGTGTACACTCAAAGTGAAGAAAGGACGCCGTGAAAGTTATAAAAGCCGACCCTTAAGGCCCTGTACTAAGGGATCACGAAATAGCTACCAACCCTCTCTGCACAACCGAGAAGAAAATATTATAAAGGCCGCCTTCCTTATTCATGAATGAGAGATTTTTTTAAAAATCTTGAATGAAGATTTTGAGTTAAAACATCTGTAAGATGATTGGGGGATATATATATATATATCAAAATAGGCTGAAGTGAGGGTTCAATCATTCACCTGAAACGGAACAACAAATTACAAAAGATTAATAACTTACCAAACAAACGTGTTGATAATATTAAACTGATATCATTTTATTGTGTATATTTGATAGAGGAGCTAGTTAACGCTCACTTTCTAAACGTTAATCCACGACTCACAATTTATCTTAGTTTACTACTTAAAATTTTTGTTATTTTTTTCAAATCCTGAATTCTATATTTTCTCGAATATCCTTTAGATTCAAAGGGTTCGATAATCCTAGGGTTCATGGAAACTAGGGTCTTACCCCTACTAAGTAATAAACATCCCTGTGCATGCGTTTGTCCTGTTACCATTCCTATTGCTGTAATAAAGATTTGAAATATTTTGATCTCTGTCTTGGAGGCTAATATTTGTGTCATTTTTTTATGTATTTAGCTTACTACCGCCCAATCAGGTAATATGGATACTTATAATAATTGGTGGGGAGTAATGGGGTGGAATTGATAGAACTAACTCAAGATAGAGATAGAGTGTAATGAGGTGGACTGGATAGAACTATCTCAAGATAGGGATAAGTTGTAATGAGGTGGACGGGACAGAGCTAGCTCAATATAGGGATAAGGTGTAATGAGGTGGACTGGATAGAACTAGCTCAAGATAGGGATAAGTTGTAATGAGGTGGACTGGATATAACTAGCTCAAGATAGGGATAAGTTGTAATGAGGTGGACTGGACAGAGCTAGCTCAAGATAGGGATAGGGTGTAATGAGGTGGACTGGATAGAACTAGCTCAAGATAGGGATAGGTGGCGTAACTTTGTACTTTAAGTTCCTGATGCCATAGAGTAATTAATCAAGACACTTTTATTTTAACTTTCTACAGTTTCTAATCTCAATAGTTATTGAATATCAGTTATTGTCATTGTGGTATTTGAATATAAACTTTTAATGTAAGAGAAAGATTCCTGGTTGAGATTTTGTGATGTCCATGACAACTATTGAAAATATTATGTGTAAAAAATTAAACTAAACAAATCTACTGAAAAATATTTTATTTAAATTGACCCGCGTTATTTGTCATAAAAGCTCTAAAATAAAAAAAAAACGCACTTTAGCTCACACTTCCTTGTATTCCACATTATTCTAGCCACCCAGAGCTACTGGGACTCCCATGTTCTCACCCCTGAGCTTGCTAAGTGTGTGTGTGTGTGTGTGTGTGTGTGAGTGTGTACTTGCAGCTATTATTAATTAACGCCATCCAGGCAACTTGGAGCAGCTAGTGTCTTCTTGTGTTTTCCGGCTTGCCTAACCTCTCAAGGGGAAGGTATTAGAGGGACTTAGCTCTTGCTGGAGCTTCGCCCATTCTCCGTCTTTCCATCACTAGCACTCACGTGATTCTTTATCATATATAATATGTATTATATAATATGATACGATATAATACATAAATATATTTAACTATAATAAAGATTCACTTTATATATATATATATATATATATAACGTGAAGCTTATTTAATATATATCCTTGTTCTCCGATTCTTACTACCCCTACAGGTTATCCGAATATCAAAACTAATGATGTAGGGATGAGCAAGTTAAAAGTAGAGGAAATGTTCCAACCTTCGCGTGCAAGGAGGTTTGGATACCGTCAAGGAATAACACACCACCCATAGTAAACTCAGAACCTCCCAGTCACAGGGAATATATTCTATCTCTGCGAACCTAACATCTTATACAGCGTGGTCTACCAGTTTGGACTGCCTCAAACAAAAAAAGTTGTATTGCAATCTTTGTTTCGTCTACCGATGAGGTATAGAAAGATTTCTCTTTGGTTTTAAGTTGAAGATCGGATCGGTAAATTGCATATAAATAAAGAAAAAAAGAAAAAAGTGTGTGAGAGATAGATAGATAAAGAGAGAGAAAGAGAGTAGTCCTAAAACCACTTGCGAGGCTAGTTTTAGAGGTAAACTTTCCCAGTCGGTTTGGTTTTCCATGAAACGTTCAGGAATGCGAGTCGAACAGGCCGGAAACGGATACGACGTCTCACCCGCCCCACGTGTGTGATATTATATGTTATTGGACCAGTCAAAGCATTTCGCTAATGAGAAATCAATTCCCTCCCTCCCCCCCCCCTCTCACTCGTACCCCTTTCCAAACCGCCCCGCCCCCTTGCAGTTTGTCCGAGAGAGAGAGAGAGATATATATATATACTGGGGGTGCTATGCACCAACACAGTTTCCCCC